>JAPWLS010001669.1:0-56952 GCA_028551675.1 Tineola bisselliella
CGAGTTCTTTCAAAAAGATTTACGTCAGTTATTAAAATATAGTCTGTCATAGTCAGGGGCGAGATCTACCTAACAGATTTTGACGTGACAACGTCTTATAATTCGATTGAGCCGGCTGCACGCACGAAAAAACATGACTCATGCGGCGTTACCTCGCTCTGAGGCGTTCCATGTAAGGCTTGAAGTGCAAGCGAGAGCGCGGAACGAGCGACAAAGAGGCACAATCGGCCTTCGCGTTCGACGTTGTCACGTTCAACTATCGTCAGTAAACCGACTTTACAAACAACCGATTTTTTATTGGGTTTCAGTTCAGGACATCGTAAATACAAAGGGCCCCCAGCCTCCATTAAAAACAATAGACAATATACAAAATGAAATTAAGTAAATAATTAATTAGCCCAGAGTTCCACAAACGATCCGCCCCTGGTCATAGTACTTTTAATATTTTCTATTAATATTAAATTTAAATTATTATTAATTATTACGTAGCAATCTTTTTAAAGAACCAAAACACGCACTGTTTGTATAAGGTCACTGTATAGATACATACATATTATATGTCACTCTCTCTACATTGTTGATTATTGCACAATAAACATTTGTGAAAGTTTCTCACGATAAAGTTGTCTAATTTAAAGTTATAGGGACAAAATAATATACATACCTTTATACTAAACACATATAATTTTCTTAATTTAAAATTAACATTTTTATTATAAAAATTTAATGTACCTAGTAGTTAAACGCAAATTTATGTGTTTTTTTTATTGTCTGTTGTGTGTACAAAATATAAAAAATTAATTACGAATACACATATTTCTAAAAGGATATTTGTATAAAAATAATAACGAATTGATTTATTAAACTAGACGAGTCATGTTATTGTATTTTTGTGCTCTCAATGAATGGACAATTGTCAAGTGTTGTCAACGAATGTTGTGTCAACGCATTGAGGTATTTGACCTTATGTGGAGTGCAAAAAGAGGTTCCAAAACCTGTTAAGTTTGTTGTTATATGCATTTTTGAGTGCCACTATAATTTTGCCTGCCTTTCTTGTAATTCTTATGTTTTTAATGAGACAATGATGGTTATTACTATAATACAGAACGCTGCATATAAAGTATTTAAAGTAAAGTAACTGATCGGAAATAGATGAAAAAGTGGTCGGAAATTAAAAAAAATAATAATAAAACAGTGGTAAATAAATTGTTAGTTTTAAAACAAAATATAGCAATAATATTAGCTTTTAAAGCGACTTATTCGTAGTAACAACAAGTTGCAATAAGCCGGATAAAGTATTTTAATATACATAACGTTCGCAAATAGCTCTAGACTTCATTGCAAAATATACCTAAATACATACACACTATAATACTCTCTAAAATATTTAACTAATATATAGTTATAATACGTTTAAAAATAATATACATATATAGATATAATAATTATAAATACAAACAGGCATAGTCTTTTAGATTACTTTAATTTTGTATATATTTATCGCCAAGTCCTATTAACGTGGTAGGATCTATAAAATCACAATTTTATAAGAGAGCGATTTGAAGTTGTTATTGTGCATAGTTTGTTGTGTAGATTATTCGTTGTTGTATTGAGTATCTCACAAGCTATTATTTTAATAGGGTA
The DNA here is from genome assembly GCA_028551675.1 of Tineola bisselliella. Lineage (NCBI taxonomy): Eukaryota > Metazoa > Arthropoda > Insecta > Lepidoptera > Tineidae > Tineola > Tineola bisselliella. Next base: position 1,645 of record JAPWLS010001669.1, read on the forward strand.
CGGCGATATCCCTACTAATATTAAAAATGTGAATGTGAGTTTGTTTGTTACGTTTTCACGCAACAACTACTTAACCGATCAACATGAAACTTTGTACACATATTTTTGGAGGTATTAGAAGTAACATAGGATACTTTTTATTTAAAAAAATTATATGTTTTACTATAGTTTCCAACTGATTATAGTTTCAGCTGCTTGGAATCTATTTATTCATTTCTATTGAAATGATCTCTAACACTTATTTAATGGCTTAAATGCGAGCGAAGCCGCGGGTAAAAGCTAGTACATATATATTGACTTGTTTGTGTGTGTTTAGTTAAAACTATTAATATGATGTTTTTCTATAATAAATAAATACATAAGGTAAAGGGCCCAGTTTCTGACACTTTAAGAGTGATTCTAAGATTATCATAGGATAACTTATAAAAAATGTAATGTGAATCACTAATGTTTTATTTTAAAAATAAGTTGGCGATTTCTTGAACAGATTATATGTGTTAAATAATTTTTTAACGAAATTAATAATAGAAATTAATATTTTAAAAATTAATGTTTAGGGACCCAGTTTCTGACACTTAGAATTTATTTGGTTGTAGTTTCTGACACTAACATCGGCCTAGTTTCTGACACTCATTTGAAAATTATTTTTTAGGTTACATAAGTACTATCAAGTTCCAATTTGTAATAATAAAATATAATATTTATTATAAATAAAACATTGATTTTTTAATTAAAATGATGTATAAATATATAAAAATTATATAAAAACATTCAAATAAACACAATTTAAAATTAATTTAAATGCTCCACGACTTTTATACAATAAAGTCGTGGAATTTTAAATTTCAAGGCCGTAGTTTTAACAGGTTGACCAGCTCTTATTTCTTTTATCGCTTGCTCTTGCTATCATCGTATCTTACTTTTTTTTTTAATCTCTAAAAATAAAAATAAAATAATATTAATAATAATAAAAGTATTTTATCATCAATAAAAATTATTATTCAAAATAAAACAAATTATTACAGTAATAATTATTTCAAAATTAACAAAAGTGACATCTTGTCCACACTTGATATTTTTGTATTAAAATTAATTTTTAACAATAAATGATATTTTATTTACTCTACAAAATATTCAACATTAATTAATTACTGTAATTAAAGAAAATTATAAGATAAAGAATCATTATAAACCTAAATAAATATTTTTACATTTTATGGAGATGTCAACAAACTAATAACCTCCTTCACAATAGGTTAGAATATGAGTGTCAATAACTGCAACATGCCAATAAAATTGAGCCTAGTTATTGACACTCATATTTTAATAGTAAAATATTGTTTTTAATGATATTTTAATATTTTATAGCGAAGAAAAGGTTATTATTAATCATACAATATATAATTTTTAATATTTTTATACTTACATGACTGTTAAAACTCGTATTCAATATACGGACACTCTTACGTCAATAACTTAGACTACAACTGAAAAATCGCTTTGACTGTCACTCAGGGCCTTAAATATTTTTTTTTTGTATAAAGTTGTTTTTTTATAACTATTGCTATTATAAAATCAGTACTAAATGAAATTATTTTAATTTTGAAAAAAATAATTAACTTAAGTATATAAGAAACAATTTTTTTTTAAATTGAAATTAAAGTGAAAAGTGTCAGAAACTGGGTCAGTGTCAATAACTGGGTCTTTTACCTTACGTGCTAGAACATTCTAGTCTTCAGTACAAGAATTGTATTTTTAAAAATAATGCAATTTATAAACCTGCACTCGACTGCACTATGCGAAAAACACAAAATGACAAAACAACATTCTGCGATAATTTAAGGAAATAAACAAAAATTTGTTTATGTTAATGGGTAAATTTGTCCTTTCCATTGAATATCAACAAATATTATTTTAATTAATTTTAATTATAATATTGTACGCAAGGAAGTGCTAAACATATTTTTAAATACGTAATATTTAACATGTAATTAAAAAATCTGTATAATTAATTATTCATATACTTTTGATAAAAAACATTATACCGACAATTTTAATGGTACTAATTTCTATTGTTTCAGTATTAAAATGGTGTCACTCAGAAATAGTTAACACAGCACCCGAATCATGGTATTCAGCCAACGTCATCAAAGATGGAACATTTTCGCCGAAGTCATTATCAGAAATATTTTCTACGGAAGATACATTTTCTACGATAAATCCAATTATAGTTCTGCCAACATCAAGAAGTCCTCCGCTAACATCTCCCCAAACAAGTTTAGATCCATTTGCGGGATCAGTTCTACCTTCCTCTATATTCAGTAAAGATCCCACTACTTTACAAACGAATCCTACCACATTATCCTTAACATCTGTGCAAACAATTCCCACTACACCATCACCATTACCCCCAATCCAAGCATTTCCACCTTCATCTCCTCTTTACTCCTCATCCATATCAACATTTAGTCCTACCACTTCCACGTTAGCTCCAACCACATTCATAACATCTCCTCCATCGACACCACAAGTCCAGAACATTCAACCAGTCCAATCATTCCAAACGCCACCAAATCCACCGAATATTCAATACATTTTATGCACTACATGTCAACAACCTACGCAATCGAATCCTGCCCCTATATCTTCCCCAGTACCTTTATCAACATCGACTCCTTTACCAACAACTTCTTCAGCACCTTCAACTTTATCAACATCACCACGAACCAACCCTCCACCAGCCCCTTGTGTTACTAACCCACCTTTCGTAGCCAATGCAACAATGAGAACATACCCATTCATTCGTATAAGAATGTTTTCGAGTAAAGGATTACCACCAATCATAAGATCGACGACAGTTCGAACAACAACGACTAGAAGACCTAGAAGGAACCGTAAGAATGGTTATGATGCATGCATAAATGCTTGCGGAGGTGTACGCAGCCCTATATGTGCAGCTCCACTAGCTACAAGACCAGTGGATCCTAATGCGTTGAGAGGGTTCCCTTCAATTTGCCACATGGCCTGCTATAACTCCTTTAAGAGAATACGTAAGTTTTGCACTTCATTAACCTTATGTAGTTAAATCATGTTTGCAAATAAACTCTAACAATTCTCTAAATTCTTATATTAAATATAATTGATAGTCAATTGTTAAATGTAACAATGTAACAAACTCGCGCTTTGATTTTTAATAGACCATATCCTGTATTGTTTTTAATTAATAACTTTAGCTATATTTGTAATAAAAACTCACTGAATATTGTGTAAATGTAAAATGTTGTTATTAATTTGATAGGTCGATAGAAAAATACCGTTTAAGTACATCATAACATCGATTTGCGCGAACATTCGAAAGAAAAACAATAAATATAGTTCGTAATACGAAGAATAGTTGCACTAAGGAGTTTCAAACAAACCGGTCGTTTGTTATAAACCGGCTTTTTAATTGATTTACAACATCAGTTATTTCGATTCTATTATGTTATAATTCGATAATTTTATAATTATCCTCATACTGTCCACATATTATTAGTGTTTTTATTTAAGTTGAAAGCACATTGTTATTGGTCCTCTACATCGTTTCTGAAGTCGCAGATTCAATTGAGAGTTGAAGCAATAATCGAAGTAAAGTACATAGTTTTAATGAAATTTAATTTAAATATAATCAAAATTAAAAATCTTTAATTCGCATATGCTGGAAAGGAAACAAAAGAACAAGGGAAAGGCTTATAATGAGGAGAAATCATTTAAAAAACTCACTAATTATCTATGCAACATAATATTAGTATACTCGGAGAAATAATTTGCTTAACTGTAGGTAAATTTTATGTGCTCCAAAACCTAAAGCACGGAATATTCAGATTTTATTTATTATTATTTTCTAATTTACGCATCATCCTGTAGTTATTACTTACGTGTAGTCAATTTTATAACAAAATTAAGTAATTTAATTGCGTAGACTTTAAAGTAAATATACCTTTGCTTCGGTTTATGTAAGGTGTAAATAATTATTAATTAACAGATAATATTTTAAGTTAATCTTTATACTTCGAAGTATACTGAATTTTTATTTAAACGTCGCTAATAAGTACGTAGTAAAGGTCACCACTAACTTAAGGGGGCAGGCAGGCACTTTGGCTTACTAACGAACTCAATTTGTACGAACAGCTTTAGCTGCGATTGAAGTCAATGATTCTTAATTATACATTTTAACAATAAATAAACTACACTATTCTATAGCATATCCCTACTAATATTTTAAATGTGAATGTGAGTTTGTTTGTTACGTTTTCACGCAACAACTACTTAAACGATCATCATGAAACTTTGTACACATATTTTTGTAGGTACTAGAAGTAACATAGAATACTTTTTATTTTAAAAAAATCATATTTTATTATAGTTTCTAATTGACTATAGTTAGTATGATCTCTGATACTTATTTAATGACTTAAATGCGAGCGAAGCCGCGGGTAAAAGCTAATATAGTATAGTATAAGACTCATGTCGTACTCAGCGTTTCGAAGCTAAAAAGCTCGGTAAATATTGACTTCTGTTATTCAAACAATTTTTATTGTTCATCTGAACAGAACATCTTTTTATATTTTCTAAAACTTAAAGAACATATAATAACAATAATCAACTATGTACATTTATGCAATGTTTGCGTGATGTGTGTTTAAGACGGGCTAATGAATATTATATCAACTGCTCGTAGATAATAGTAATCATATAACCGTATTACCAGTGAGATTAAAACATGAATATATTTATTATTTACTAGCTTTTACCCGCGGCTTCGCTCACATTTAAGTCATCAAATAAGTATCAGAGATCATTTCAATATAAATGAATCAATATGATTCCAAACAGCTGAAACTATAGTAAATGATTTTTTTTAAATAAAAAGTATCTTTTGTAATTTCTAGTACAAAAATATGTGTACAAAGTTTAATGATGATTGGTTAAGTAGTTGTTGCATGAAAACGTAACAAACAAACTCACATTCACATGTATAATATTAGTAGGGAGTAGGGATTTTATTAAACTGTCAGATTACTGAAACCCATATTTTGTGAGTTTTAAAGAATTTTTGAGATACACGTATCCATACGGTTTACGTTAAGATGCGGGAAGTCTTTTTTTAAATTCCAAACGAGTAAAGTTTGGAATGAATGCCAATGAATTCCATTAATATTACCTAATACCACATTTTGGGCTCCAAATGTTCAACTGAATCATTCGATATATTTTATTTAGTATATAGAGTATTAAAGACTCCATTAAATATTTTAATTCGAGCATAGATTAACTGAGTAGAGTTCAAAACTTCAAACGTCACTCAGACGTACAATACAAAATAGACCAATCACACGCTTGACAAATTGTTGCCTTGTTTTTTGACCAATGATAATGACTCGTTGACTTGAATGTTACGATATCTTGGGTTCTTCTTTTATAAGATAAATTATTTACTTATATATTATTATATACTGATTTTTATTACAGAATACGAAAAACTGGTGGACGGAAGATGTGGAAGACTTCGTACGAGAATACGACCAGTCGATTCTAGAGATAAGATTAGAAAGGATGATCTCAATAAGGCACAGTATCAAGTTATATCTGGTTCTGATCCTTTAACAGTCATTGAACTTGGATCTAAGAAATAATAACTCTATGGGGAATAAACCCACAGCGGCTACATGTTAAGACAATGTACGTAGGATATCTTTTCTTCAAAGAGAATTTTGTGCCTTCGAAAATTTCCAGACGTACTAACCTAACCTAATACAGTGGTTCCCAAATTGGGGTTTCGAGCTGTCAAAATATGTTTTAAAAATACTCGAAATAACTGAAAATTTAAAAATTAACACTAATCATATGCAACGGAGGTCGTGGCTAAAAGCTCTACGCAAAAATGGGTCGCGAGATCAAAAATTTGAGAACCACTGAACAAATTAATACGCTTTAATGGTTCGTTTGTAAAATACATGTGTAATTTACTGCAGACAATACTCATGGAAGAAATTTCGCCATCTGTAAGTTTTAGATCTTCTCGGACAGACTGTATGGTATGTAGTGTATCACCGATGTTTTTTTTTAATCGAATAACTGCCTGTCTTCTTGTAGGCAGTTAAGACTAAATTAATTTGTTGATCTGTCTATTTTAAATTCCTAACAATCGACTGTACCAACAATTTGAAGCTTTATTTAGTGAATAATTCGTTTTAATTGTTAATATAATAAATGTAAATATTAATCTTATTTAGGCATGTTATATTTATTTATATCCCCAAAGAATAGAGAAAGTAGAAACCCAAAACCTCAACCTAATATATTCCTTAAAGTTATTTTAAAATAAAAAGACAAACATTATATTTATGTATTTATTTATAAATATTAAGATTTATAATCATTTTTAATTCAAATATACTAGAGCAGCCATTCTCAAAGTGTGATCCGCTGAACCCTAGGGCTAAAATACTGCAAAAAATACCTACCAAAGGGAGATTATAAGGTTACATCTAAATATTCCAACTAAATATTACATTGCAATATGATTATTCATAAATACATATAAATCAGTTTTTTATAATTATATTAAGGCTTTTTCCTTCGCCAAAAAAGTTTGAGAACCGCTGTACTAGAGAATCATGTCAAGAAAAAACTGATGTAGTGGAGGCTACTGTCGTCCGAAGCTGTGATAATGTTGGTAGCAGCTTTCTCCGCTCAAGACTCAAACAAACTGAACATAATTTGGGGAGACAAAAAAAAACACTACTTATAATAAGTATATTTTAATTAGATTATCAATATAATACGTTAAGAATACAAATCACATCTTTTATTAAATGACCTTTATTTGACAGCTTATAACAGTACAATCATAAAACCTATGAGACTCATTAGGCCTTTTATATACATATATACTTATTAAAAAAGTTCCACGCCGACAAGTCCCATATACATAGATATTCCATATTTAAATCAAAGGTACGCTTCCAGATAGTGCATATTCCACGCTTTACTCGGAACTGTACCTAAATTTATTAAAAATAACAATTAGTAAATATTTTACATAACATAGTCAGTGCTTTCATTTACTATAGGTCCGAATATTTATAACTATTAATGAAATAGCACGGATTTTATAGACTTGTAATATATAGTATAATATGAATAAAATTGATACATACTTCCCTAACAGTGTCCACACAAACCAGTTTCAACAAAAGGCTTCTTTTACAAAATTAGTTATTTCAAAGTGTAATCTAGTAATTTTGATAATTCAAAAAAATATACTCATTGAATGAAACAAGAGCACAACGAACTTTGATGATAAAAATATATATAAACTATATCGTACATTTTCTACATTTTTCAAAGAAACATTATGCTTCATTGTAGTCCAAATCCAACTTACATTACTGGCACACAACTTCCAACACCATACACCACATATGAATGAAATTACGACCATGCAGAGGGAAAACGTCTTACTTCTAAAGTAATAATAATTTATTTAAAAAACTTATTATTGCATAAAATAAATATATAATCCTGTCAGTGTTAACAGAGATATGCAGAGTGCAATGATTATAATAATAATAATAATAACAACTAAATAAACACAATACTTATAAAGAAAGATTATAAATAAATTAAATACAATAATAGATTATACATTTCTTTTTATACAAACTCATTTGTTTTCAGTTTCCGATTTAGAACCTCTGTTGAAAGTTCCCTTGTTGCGCGTTATTTGTTTGTTGCTGATTAAACATCATTTGTTGCTGCTGGTGGAACTCCTGTTGCCCGCCCCCACCAGCATTGTTACCTTGGTTAGGCCCTGAAAACACAATCAGGTATAATTAGTAAAGTTAATACCACACATGTTGATGACATCGATGTCGTACAATCAACAATCTTCAAATAGATACAGATTGGACTTTGAACTGGTAGAAACCATTATTAGAAAGAAATAACTATATTTTTATCGTATCGACTGCGTTCATTTGTCGAAGTTGAGGCATGTGTGCATTAGAGAAAAGGAATATGCAAATAAAAAATATAATTACCTGACATACGCATCCGTTTGGCATTATTCGCTGCATGATCATGATTATTGGTTTGAACTTGATTCTGTTGTGTCTGAAATAGGAATTTTATGTGAACATTAAAAAGAATAGGATGACTAATGAAACATCAAAGAAATAAATAACATGGATGTCTTAAAGACCAAGCTGCAAGGGATCAGTCCATGATTTAGATGATATTGGCTATAAACTTAACCATTTTTAGAATCACTGCAATCTTGATGCATTGATGACCATTCATGACTTGGATAGACCAATACTTACATTATTCTGTTGCTGTTGCTGCTGGTTCTGTCTAGCTTTAGAATCACTTTTGTCTTCCTGATCATCATCAGTCAAAAACTCTCTCTTTGGATAGGGTATCTGGCAACCCGCAAATACATCCTATATATAAACACACAGTATAATTATGAGCCTTTCAACATTGGTGGTAGTCTCGCTATAACAACTTGACTGACTTGACTTGACTTACTTGAAGAACCGTGATAAAACTTGACAAGTTATAACAAAAAGGAAGAATTTTTATCTATTGACTGAAAAATTATATACAAACAATGTCAGCATTGACTGACTTTATCCAAACTTACCTGTGTAGGCTGAGGTTCTTCACTGAAGTAAGGGTCCTGCATTGCCTGTTCTGATGTTATACGTTTATTAGGATCCATAAGCAATAACCTTTGTAATAAACTAAACGCCTTACTATCCGGCTTGATTTTGTGACGATCCATATATTTGCTTAGGGAGCAGTTCTGGTAACTGAAAAGTATAACCATATTTTTATTATAGACAACTACTAAGACAGATGTTTGAAGGTAGGAGCAGCCTATACTATGAAGGCTTGATGAGGAGAATCCATCCTATGATCTTGGTGGTCCTGTGACTTGTGGTCGTGGTTTTATGTACAGGCTATGATTGACGAGTTTCTTTTTTTTTTATTGATAGCCCAGCATATGACCACACTCCGCCTGATGTTAAGCTAGAGTGTAGTCCGTGAGCATAGACAAATGTTACCACAGATATCCACACGCAACAGTCGACTCCACTATGCCGGCTTGAGGAGACGAATATGCTATGTCCAAATTGACAGGGCACACTCCTCTCGTTTCTTGTGGCTTTCTTCTCGTCATACGCCTCTCTGAAGTCACGTCACAAGAGTCTAACGATGAGCAAGTGCACGCCTTTAGTGTCTATGCTAATAAACGATTTTCATTTCATTTCATTTCATTATATATGGCTACTTCTAAGCTAAAGTCTACTAAGTTAGATATGAAAACAGTGGTACCAATCCTGGACAAGTGAACCATAATCATTCTGCTCGTATTTTATTAGACAAACAAAACATGCATATCACATACTTAGCTTTCTTAAAATCCTTTTGTAAAGTAACATGTTCAGGCATTTTCTTTATATCTTCCCAGTCTTTTTCCTGCGGGAATCCCATCACATTGAATATCCGATCCAATTGGTCATGATGGTATGGATTGCTCGTTTTTATGTCCTCTTGACGGCAATGAAAGATCGGTTCAGATGTTAAAAGCTCAGCGAAAATACATCCAATTGCCCATATATCTGAAATTTATAATTCCCCAAATATATTATATAAACAACATAACTTTGTCTATGATACAAACAATAAAACTCAATAAAGATCATGTACAATATGGGCTGTGGCTTAATAACTAAGGGTGCGAACTTATGATCAAGAAATGATTACCCAAATCGGTTACGCTTTAGTTGAGGACCCCAGGATTTACTAAATGTAAAAATTTTTTTTTCTAAATTGTGCCATTTTTAAAAAAAAGACAAGTTTATAACGGGCTATGACGGCCGCAACCGCAGCCGTCTACTAATATAGAGCTAACTCTAACCTAACCTTTTCGTTATTCGTACAGTTTTGGGGTCCTCAACCAAAGCCAAGCCTCCAAATCTTTCAAAAATTAAGCCAGTACCAATGTAACTTTGTTATATGTACCTTAGTCATTTTATGTCAATAGTATAACATAGACATTAAATAAGCAGACTAATGGTGTTTATTGAACCAGTTTATATTCCAGGTTGCTAATAAAAAACTTACCGATAGCCTTAGTATAATGTCTAGCACCCAACAGTAACTCTGGGGCTCTATACCAAAAAGTCACTACAACTGGGTCTAAATCAGCCAATGGTTTTAGAGGTGCATTGAATAGCCTGGCAAACCCCATATCTGCTATTTTAACACGGCCTCTTTCTGGCCCTTCACCCATTACAAGAATGTTTGCTGGTTTCTGTCGGGAATAAAAAAACTGTATTAAACATTTATATCTTCCAGCATTTTTCCACACCTTTAATTTAGTGTGACCACATAAATCTTTGCATATTGGTAGAAAATTAACAAACATAATAAAAGAGAGAAATAATGAATCAAAGTGCACTGATATTCAAGAATACATTGTGTCAATTTTTTAAAATGCAATTGTAACTTATGACCTATTTCACCCAAATTTATTTATGGCATGTAAAACATGGGCCTGAGCTTACTTTACAAAAGAAAATTTAAATAAAACGAATGTACAGTTCAAAACATATTCTTATATCTTTGTTATCCATAAACTGCCTTTTTTTCAGAGTCCTACTTACATATTTTAAATTGGCATGTTTATATTTGCTAAAGAATCAGAGCTGATATCTTGAATAAAAAAAGGTATTAGATTAAAACCATATCTAGTTTTAATTTTATCACCTATCTTCTAAAAACTTATATTAAAAAGTACTTTTAAGAGTATAATATTATAATAATGAAACAGAACTTACTAAATCCCTGTGCAAAACCCAATTGGAATGTAAATAATGAATGCCATCTAATATTTGATACAATAAACTTTTGACCATCCCTTTTGGTACCATTACAGATTTTTTATTTGCTTTTGCAGCTCTATGAAATTTTATTATATGCCATAAATCATGTTCTGCATAGTCAAATAGTAACCAAACTTTTCTATCGTTGTGCGAGAGAAAAACTCTTATTAAATTGATCACGTTTGAATGTTTCAGCTCTCGGAGAAGCTGAAATTTGAAAAATATATATTAAAACATTTTTAGACTTTCATAAACTGAATATCTTCAATAACAATTATAAAACAGTAAATTATAAGTAATTATAGCATTATTTCACGAAATATAATGACAAAATACAATTTATATTATGAACCTAACTTCAAATACAACAAAAACTCCATAAGCTAATTGTATTTAAAATAGATTAGATTTTCATTTCAAATTTCAAATAAATATATTACCAATATACGTAATAACAGTCAAATAGTAAACATCAATATTTATTTAAAAAGATTCTGACGTAATAACTCATTAAAACTCACTGCTATCTCTCTGCACGCCGACATGGACAGACCTGTCCCCTCAATCTGTTTTAAGGCGTAATCCTTAGTATCTGAACTATCCTTCCTCCGTGCTTTATATACGTGACCATATGTACCACGTCCAACTTTACATCCTTCATAATCAAATAAATCTTCAACTTTAGTCCGTTCGTTTTGAGTCTTTATTTTGAACTCGTAGTCCATCATAACAGGAGCCATTGTTTTGTTGCTTTGGTTAAAATTATCCGCCATTGTGTACTACCTTTATTTTTAGTAAATTACCACTAGTCTTCTTCCCTACATTGCTTTAGTTTAGAGAACGTATTTAAAGTATAATTTACTTATTTCATTCAAATACCGCTACAACGATGCGCGAGAACGGAGCCAACGATGACACAAGTCTGACGTTTATAAAACCAATGTTGCCACAAGTTAACGCATTTGTTTTTTGAATATCCATAATTATTTTTAAGATTTTAGATGTTTGTTAGATTATTGAGTAATTATACGAATACTCAACATTAACAGGATTGTCTTTATAAAAAAAACATTAGAGATTAACTAAATGAGAAAAAATATATTTATATCTCGAAAAAGAAACAAAAAAACTAATAAACACACAAAGTAATCTGATAAGACACATTTATACTTGACAATGCAAAAATAGATGTATTTACTTGTTGTTGTTTAGAAAGAAAAATAATTAAAATAAACTTTAAAGTATTTTTATTTCAAACGCAATGTATCGCGTGCAGTTTTGAAGTATCGCAAGGGATGGGGGAAGGAGAAAAGCATAGACTTCCCCCAATGTTATGAGGGTGGGTTCGTGTATAGGTATAGGTCTTTAGAGTTTACTATTACGACTCAATGTTTTGATGTCGTAGTTAGGGAATAAAAAATAAATATATGGTTAAAACTAAGCTGAAAAATATAACACGAATCCACTATCTTTCTTCTATTTAAAATAATGTAATATAAACAGATACTGAAATAATTATTTAAATAAAGTATTTTTAAACCTATCCTTGCATAACTTTATTATTTTTGGATAGGTAATATTATTCAATGAATTTGACAGATCAGATGTTGAGAGGAAACGTCAAATGATGGGTGCTGTGTTGTTTTTTAGCTTTCGCGACAATAATATAATAAATAAATCTTTAAGTGACAATTGCCAACTAATCATAACGTATATCGTTAATCTACAGCCCTTAAATTATCTTTTTAATAGATAGTTACTGAGCAGCCACTTAATATGGACGGAGAATATCAAGAGAATTTAGCGCCTAAAATGTCTGACGAAGAAGTTGTTGATATTCTAGTGAATATGTTTGGAGAAGTAATGGATCGCGAAGTAATCGTGGCGATTGCTGAAAGTTATGGCGCTGATCGTAAGTTGCAAGTGCATTATTGATTTCCGGGCTCACCAATCCGTCTATGTAGATCGCGCCTATTGCGCAGTTCAGCCTCTAGATTTTGTCTGAATCGTCCGGGACGCGACCGGGGGCGGACGTCTCCGGGAGGTGTCGCTAATTTTATTTGTGATTATTCTTGTTAGCTGCTTTTGCTTATAGGTAAATATACCTTTATTGTATTTATTTAAAAATATATATTGGGAATAATCCTTGTAACATCCTTTTATCAGTATAAATTAACATTTAATTGTTTTTCTTTGTCCAATACAAAGTTAATAAGTACCTCTTTGTTAACAATCTATTTTAAAATAAATTATGAGCTGATAGTGTTATCAATAATTATGTATTTTCTTATAAGAATAATTTATATTTATGCTTTAATATTAATTGATAGTAATGAAATATATGCATTCTTTGTTTATGCATAAAATAAAAATTTGAAAAAAAATATATTACAATTTTATAGCGTTTTTATTTCTAAACTATAATATAATACTTAACCCAAAGCAATGCAGTTGTTTTTAAATTTTTTATTTAGGCAGCTGTGCTTAAATATGTGTTACACTTTTATTGACTATTTTATTTGTTAAGCAATTTATTATTTGACCATCTTATTAAGAACTCGTGTAAATATTAATTCCATATAATAGTTATAATAATCATAAATTTAAATTAAATAAATAACATTTAAAATAAGAATCAGAAAATTCTATACAACTCCTATGAATTGTAAATGTAAAAAACAATAATAGGTAATCTAAATCCTGTATTAAAGAGACTAAATCAATCTTGATTCTGTCATTGTGGTAGGTCATATCGCAATTGATTAATAGTATTGTCAATGGTAATTGTGGAGAATTACTCCTTTCCTGCCTGACTCTTATGACGAGTTTATATTAAAAAGGACTTACTATAATACTCACATAGTTGTTACAAAATCAACATAAGACATTCTTCATCTACATAACATATCTCCTTCTACAAATATTTAATTTAAAACCTAACAATTCCAATTACATGTTTTGTATACTTCCAAAAAGTATTATAGACATTGATGAATACAACATATTTGCTCTTTATTGACATGACATTAGAATATAAAACTCAACAGCATCGAATTTGCTAACTAAGAATTACTGTGAAATGATTCTTATATTTGTAAGAAATGCAAAAAAAATAAGTTCCACGCAAGTACATAATAAATTCCAATCTTTAAACTGAAATTTAAATCACTATCTCTCTCTCGCTCTAATAATAATTGTATATATATGTTACTGTATATATATGTACTATGTATGTATCATCCTAATTTGTATTACTCAGTACTAACGTTTCTCCTATTTCAATTGGTTGCTTGGAAATAATTACTTTTAGTGATAATTACCAATCTGCTCTAAGTTAGTGTTTTGTTTGTGTAAAATTGTAATACCTATTATTAATTAAGAACGCAGAATGCTTTTAAAGTATGCTGACTTACGTCATATCTAAAGTTCTGATTGTATTATTTGTGTATATGTAGCCGTTGTTATGTATTTTGTTATTATTAAGTAGCTTTAGCCCTTTATTCGCATTCCTCTCCTAATGGTTAGCTGGTAGAAAACGCCTAATGAAATTGGAATGGAATTATGAATTATACTAGGTACTTATCTATACTAATATTATAAAGAGGAAAGATTTGTATTTTTTTTATGTTTGTCACGAATTGGCTCAAAAACGACTGGACCGATTACAAAAATTCTTTCAACATTTGAATGCTACATTATCACTGATAAGGAAAATAAGGATCCTTACTAAAACTACAATAATGCAACCCACGGTTGTTTTTAAAATTGCCATAAAAGGCAGGCGTCGTTTAAATATGAAACATCATTACACTTCATAGTACTTTATATCTTCATTACTACGCGAACGAAGTCGGGGGCAACAGTTAGTTATTAATATAGTTGGTTAGACCTTTTTATTTACTGTTTGTTGAGATGCTAGACTAAATAAAATTTCACAGAGGGGCCAATCTAATTAAACAATTTTATACCTTCAGTGGCTTATCTTAAAGAATATTGTTGGATTTATACACTAGATCTCTTTGTGTTGAGATATTCATTTGAAATTTTGCAATTCAATGTCTGGAAGGAGTTTGCTTTGTTTATTTTAAATAAGGTCGGTTAGGGTCAGTGTTGCTTCGGGATAAGATCTATATTTGTTTGGGAATATTAGTGTCATAAAGGCACCTTGAAGTAGGTACCTACTCGTGTAAGTCATGACGCGTGTTATTGGAATAAATTTACATGCTCATATTTCTCTTTGCGATTATCACGACACTTTCAATACTTGTAATGTTTGCAAGCTCAACTTTCAGTCACAATGTATATAATTATCTCATGATAATAAAAAGAGTAATTTTAATATAACTTATGTGTTCATGTTTCCTGTCCAGTCTTTTTGTATTGTCATTAAACTTTAGTTTTAGAGATAAACTAAAAGTTATATTACTCATGCGATTGGAATTTCTGATCAAAATGATCATATGGTGATTGTTGGTCTTCGTGGTGGAGTGGTGAGCGCGCCGCTCTGCAACACGCGAGACCTATGGGTTTGTTCCCATTATGAAAACATAAAAAACAAAAAAATAATGCATGTAATACCCATATTATAAAAAGTAAGAGTTATATTTTTATAAATATGTTAATATTATATATTTACCAAAGGAAAACCATATTGACGTTTTATACGATCTCAGTACAGTTTTATTTTACCCTTTATTCACTTTAAAAAGTAAATTGCGTTTCAAAGGTTGAAAATTTAAATGGAGCTTTTATTGCATCATAGCATCCAGACGCGTAGCGATCGAAGGGCGGGGAGGTTTCCCTCTCTTCGCCCCTCTTTCATCCCCCGTTGCCTAGGAGCTTCGCCCGGGCTGCTCTATTGAATTACCTTGCAATATGTCCATGACCGATATGTACTTAGTTTACAGAATATTATAGGGTTTGCTGCTTGATTTTATTTGTGATTGTTTTCTATACTTATGTATGTATGTATATACTTTAGCGGTTTATAATATGATTATGAATTTAGATTCAATTGTTTTTTTATGTTTCGAAACTTTTTTCTGTATATAATAACATTCTTGCGCTATTACCGTAAATCAAATAGAACGTAAATCTATGAGTTTCAAAACATAGACAACAGAAAGTGTAAAGTTGTACTTTAAACATTTCTAGAACTTTAATTAGGATATTGATTTATTTCTTTGTTGGTCCGACGATATTTCCAGGTCGATGTACTGTCTTGTCTCGTGGTCGTAGATAGCCTATCTCTCAGAAGCGGACAATTTCTTATTATTTGTTTAGGTTTCTACAATATTGCAATAATATTGTGAATATTTGGACCGAAATTAAATTTAAAATGATAGAATTGCTTGAAAATTTAAATAGTTTAAAAGTGGAGAATATTGCTTTTCCTGCAACAAATGATACCTAAATTGAATCGTGATTTATGAGCTTATTTATAT
Source organism: Tineola bisselliella (assembly GCA_028551675.1). Taxonomy (NCBI): domain Eukaryota; kingdom Metazoa; phylum Arthropoda; class Insecta; order Lepidoptera; family Tineidae; genus Tineola; species Tineola bisselliella. Next base: position 18,026 of record JAPWLS010001669.1, read on the forward strand.
ATTGAAGTGGGCAAGTTTTTAATATGGAATAATTAGATTCGGTTGATCCACTGGGTAAATATTTCGAAATCAAAATGTAATTCATTATACTATTTACATTGAGTTTCTTATGGTCTTCTCGTCGTACGATTCCGAAGTCATGGTACAATCTAACTATGAGCGAGTGCACGCCTATATAGCCAGTGCTAATGAATTATTTTCATTTCATTCCAATAATTCGTTATTACAATCCAGCTCACCCATTGTCTTTTCAAATACTAGTTGCTCTACCAGTACCTATAATTGAGAGATGCTAAAATTATATCGGAAGGTCGGCGTTTCGACGCGTTGTAGAATAAATACAAATAATTTATTTGGTTATCTAGACTAGTTATCTAGACTTTATACCTATTGTCTTCGTCTAGAGTTTCGTTTGGAGTAGCTTGTTTCCCGATTATAAACCCAACGGATGTGAGATAATTTTTTACTGTATATTTTGCATGATACTCGATTACTATGTATTATACCGATAATAAGCCATTACTGTGTTAGAGATATAATACTTGTATTTCCATAATATTCCTTAATTTAATTGATACTTTGTATAATTCCCTTTTTATATCCATACTTCATATATCATATCATTTTTATATCATTCTAGTATTTAATTCTAGTTTGTTTAGTTAGTCATCATTGTTTCAGTAACACGATCAACTGAGGCGTTAATGCAAATGTCAGAGGATAATGAGACCGATTCAGTTGTAGCCAAAATGGAGGCTTGTTCATTATCGCCGAATTCATTGGAATTTGCATCAGCCCTCAATCGAAATATAAATACTAGTCCAAGTACAACAGCAGCAGAACCGAAAGCCTTATCAGCTAACGGAGGAGCGATTCAGAAAGTAATTAATAATGTAAAGAAACCAATTAAATATGATAGGTGTTTGCCGCCAGCCCAAATTCAAAGAATCGTCGCCAATCATAAGAAAGGATATCGTACTTTAATAATAATGAGAGGTGCTTCGGGTGCTGGCAAAAGTTATACGGCTAGATTAATAGTTGAGGCTACAGTTGGATCTTCTTCAAAGCATAAGCATATTTACTGTAGCGACGATTTCTTTCAAACCCCGTTTGGGTATAAGTTTGTACCGGAAGAACTTGGCACAGCACATGATAAAAACAAAATCGGTGCGTGTAAAGCACTTGAAAATGGTATCAGTCCTGTTATAATAGACAACACCAATACACAACTATGGGAGATGGATCCTTACGTTCGAAAAGGTGTACTTGAAGGTTATTATATAGAACTTATAGAGCCAAAAACTACTTGGTTCAAGAATGCAGCTGAGTTGCAGAGGCGGAATGCCCATAATGTGCCATATACAAATATAAGACGAATGTTACAAAGATACGAACAGCTTACGGATGCCAATGAAGTTATATCAATTCTTAAATTGACATACCCTGTCGACAAAGTTCCTCCAGTTATGAGGTTACATCCGAAAATTAAAACAAGGAGTGAAAGTTTATGTGATGCCATTGATAGAAAATCAGAATGTCTTTCAGAACCTGACAAAAATATACCAAAAGAAGATCCAATTCAAAATAATAACAATATTGAAAACGATACTAACAAAGTCAATGATATATTAAAAGAATGGGCACTAAATGACAAATGGGATGATGAAATCTCTGATAAAACTGAATCCAAAGATACACAGGATAATGCACCAAAGCCAAAAAGAGACACTAATAATGATTTGGGGTTACTAGATAATTGGTCATTGGCAAATTATATTAAGTTATGTGACGTTGATGCTACTCCTGCAATCCGAGTGGTGTCACCGGAGGCCGTTGTTAAAAAAGAAACAAAAGGTACACAGGTTTTATTTAAAGAATCTGCACCTGCAATGAGAGTTTTGATAGCTAAGCCGCGAGATATCAATTTAAATTATATCCCAAAGCCGGATGATGGGCTTCCAGAAAGGGTCATGCTACACAAAAGCACGACGACGGTCGATTATTTCGTAACCCAACAGTGCAGATGCGAAAATGAAGAAAAACACTTCATTGCATTGAGAGCTATGTTTAAAAAAATTGCACGAGAAGATTTAAGAGAGATCTTTGACAGATGTTGTGGTGATGTTGACTGGACAGTTGAAATTGTTCTAGATAGCATAAATTCTAATTATATTGAGTATCATGATGAAGAATTTCCTGATTGTGAGGATATTGACCAAGAGCCCTGTAACTGTATAGCGGCTTACAATATTATTCCTGACGTGAACGTTGCCATTGAAGAGCTGGAGAGCAAAAGATTATCCAAGAAAAACGCTGAAAGTGCAACACTCCAGTCCACGCCGGTGCGTAAAGGCAAACAAAAACATCTATCAGAAGAACAATTATCTTTAAAAAAGCAGTTGGAGGATAGTATAGTTATATCTAACGATTATTATAGTTCCAAAACTTTACAAATGAAAAACTCTCGTGTCGGTTTACCAGCTAGCTCGTCTAGTACAAACGATTATACGTGCATTTCACCTGATAATATGAAACTGACATCGGATTTCTTAGAGCCCGCATGCGCATCTTCCTCTAGCACCATTGATCAATCGAACGATAACACACAAGAATATTTAATTGCATCTGCTTCTAGTAATTATGATGAAAGTTCACAAAATGATGAGGATTGTAGTACGTCTGTATTTACTGATTATGCTTCCGAAGAAGCGGCTAGGGCGGAAGAAGAAAAGACCGTAGTTATCGGATATGAGTTTGTTAATCAACTTGATAAGATTTTTGGTAGGGGAGAAACTAAATACCCCAGTGAGGTTATGCCAATGGTCACAATGCCAATGTCTGTGTTGAATAAAATTGACGCCCTTTGGGTGGAATCGTTGACTCACCAGATAACGAGTCAACAGGATTGCAGCGAATTGATGATAAAGGAGGATGAGGAGTATGCTAGGTAAATATTTTTTTATTATTATTTAAATTTATATATTAACTATATTTATGCAAAATATCTAAAGCATTATTGTTTGAAATTGCTTGCTTCATTGAATATAGCTAAGCGCATAAAAACTGAACTAACCCATGAGTTATATAAAATAACTCGAGCGTGTTCAGATTAAGAGTCGTTTCTAGGAAACTTGCCGCAGAAGAAAATTTGTTAATTGAAGAGGGAATGGAGCCGGAGGTGCCGGATTTTAAGGAAATCATGGACATGGATTTTGCGCTTAGCATTTACAAACGGGATGTCGAAATGTGGAAAACACAGGAGCCCGACGATTGGGCGACGAGAATGTCGAAGGACAAATTGTTTCAGTTATTTCCCGACTTGCAGGAAGAGTCATTGTCGCAGATATTGATGTCACAGGATTACAATTTTCAAAAGACAGTCGAGGTAATATATCATTCTTTTATTTTTCTTTTGTCGAATTCATCTTTTTTGTTTCTAAGCGAATACGTTCAAATCCGTCTATTTTAAAGAGTAGTTTAAGTTACTTGCCATATGGATAATTTCTCACATTGTTTGATGTCACAAATGCCTTTAAAACCGCGAAGGACAACAGAACGAATGCATTATCAGTTAGTAATATAACATCAAAATTATACCCTTTACAAAGTCAGCTAACTGTTGATTAATTATTTAGATAAAAATAGTCGAGGTTTTTTAAATTAACTCTTGCTGCTGTTTGAATTAGACTTGTTATGGTAGACGTGGGGTTAGCTTGCTGTCTATGGGAAACTACACACTTAGTTTATATTGGTAAGGTATTCGTAGCATTACTTATGGATTTAAATTTATTCTTTGAAGTTGCCATTTTTTGACCTTTGACCTTAGTGCTTTTTAAATCTTGATTGCGGGATATGTCATTTCGAGAACATTTATTAGTTGCGCAGTTTATAATATTTTAGCTAATAATTATTATATACAATGTCCAGGACAGGACCTAAACTAGGAATGTACTTATTTAATATTTGCTTCGACCCGGGGCTGAATCCAGAATGCGGGTTTAACACTGTGGCACAAAAATAAATTCCTTTACCAATTAGAGTTTAGAATTTAAAGCGTATTGAGTCGGCAGTTGATCACGCGCATGTCATCTAATGAGCTTAAAACAGCGTTCAATAAGGTCGAATTTTATTTCATATTAAAAAGTCGATGTTCAATAATTTTTCTTAGATAGTAAGCGGGCATATTCGCGAACAATTTATTTAGTATTAGGAATTAATAGACCACATTAGCGCTTCTTATGTTACATGGACTATATTGAGCTCGTATTTATGGAACTTTGGCTGCTCTTAAAATGCCTACTACACATTATTGAGCTAACACGTGGTTACATAATAAAAATAAGTACTATAATTATATACTCTTATACGACTTTCATACTCGACACTAATATCAACGTTAAAAAAGAATATAACTATACAAGTGCATAACAAATTGGCGTGCTAACAACTCCGCCACAGACGTGGTCATATACTACGTAGAATCGAATCAAACTTTTTGTGGTTATAAGAATAATATAGAAATATAATTTAAAAAATATCTAGGTCATTGTATAATTAATTGGAAATGACTCGAATCGCTGTGTTAGTTGCAATATCAGCAGAAGCTTCAATAAAAAATAATATTATTGCAATAATGCGAGTTTAGCTGTGGTTGCTTTTTTTTACTTACAAGAAATTTGTTGTAATCGAATTTATTTAGGTTAATTATATTTTATTTTACACGTGTTTATTGTCGTCACGTCTCTTGTTAAAAATAGTATTTGAACGGATTAGGGTAGGCTGTCCCTATAGAAATATAAATGCGAGTTTGTTTATTGATTAATTGTGCAGTTGGTCTTGGTGACAACTGGCCGAGAGGACGTCGTGAAGGAAGGCCGTGTGCAGAAGTTTGTCGTTGAAAAGGAGATGGCGCGTCAGCAGCGTCTACTCGATGAGGAGATGAAGAAGGTCAAAGTAAGTATGCTGGTTTACTAAAATCTTGAAGAATTGTTGTCGATACGTTCTAGTGTCTACTAGAATTGTACAAAAGTGAAGTGGGTACAAAGTTCAGAGGACCAATTAATTTTTTTGCTTACTCTTAAACGTTTTGTAGCGCATATGTGCAAGTGAGAGGGCGATATGATATCTATTTGATTACGCGTTTTATATGTTATTAAGTTAATTTTAAAAGAAAACACCAATGTAGTGCGTATATCAATTGGAAGACAATAATATTCGTAACTTTTTTTATAATAGTCTGGTGTAGTTTGCGGTCCTTTTTAGGGAAATTTGCAGGCACTAGTTACCTCCGCTATACCGGCTACTTTCAAGGTGAGTCCGAAGCGCGACTCGGTTGTCAAGTATTGACAGATTCGTTTAATAAGTACATCTCCGTTATCAATATCTATTTATAGAAAATATTTTATTTCCTTCTTCAAGGAAATAATATTTTCTTTCATGTTTTGTTAGGAAAAGGAATATAAAATTACGCCGTTTGACGAGGAATTCAACAAAGGTGATCAGAAAATCGATTTGGACGTTGTCGTTGAATTCCGTAATAAGGCCAGCGCCTGTTTGTCTTACCGTAACGAGTAAGTATCATATTAATTTGGGTTTTATTATACTTACAATGTATCTCATATTTTTTATATTAAATATAACTAAATAATTGTATTGATTTACTAACTGAATTTAATACTAAGGTGGTAATGGTAAATGTAGTTTATAATTGGGATGTTGCACGGAATCTGCTGAGATTTAAAGAGATGTCAAAGCACTTGATGATAGCAACGCCAACGGCTGTTAATGGAACTACAAATTCTGATTCAAAATTACTCAGTAGATATTCCTGCTTATGACACAGTTCCATAGTCGTGTCATTTGACATAAAATATTATTCTTTTACAAATGGAAATTATAATGCAGGTGTACATAACCTATTATTACTACCAAGGCTTTCCTATAAATAACATATGAGTCCACTCTGCCGAACCAATATATGGCTTTATATTCTAACGATAAATTGGAGAAAATTGCACCTATAATTCAATATCGGATGACACAGTTCTAAAGTTAGTAATTGAATAATTCATTAAGCTATCCTGCTAGCTTAACTGGACAGAATTGATCGGTGCGTTTTTTTTTGTTTTCATTACAGATTTTCTTTTTTGTTTGTCTTGCGCAATCGTAGGCAAACGGTGTCTTAATTTACTAACTTTTCTCTAGAAAGTTTATCAAACAATTGTTTTTTTTTTCATTTTCAAAGCCATTTTCATGATGTTTTACACTTTTTTTTTTGACGAAATCGCGACGATTCTGCAGACGAAGCAACTCTTTCTAATAAACATCTTCTTTCTATAACTAATTCAAACTAATTAGAAAAGAATAATTCTTTTCAACTCGTATATGTAATTAATAAAAAATATATAATATATATTTCAGTTATTATATTGAACAAAAATTAATTAATTTTTAAATATGAGAAGAAGATCCTGGGAAAATGCACTACAATGATAGTGAAATTGTTTTTCCAGAAGTAAAATAATATGTAATTTTAATATGTTTTACAGTTGCCTTCAAAAAGCTCAAGACTGCATTTCACGTCGCATGCCATCGTGTGCCAATTATTATTTACAAATCGCTTTTATGCACCGCCAGAGATACGAGGCTCATAACAATGTAGCTGCAACCATGATAATGCAGGTGATTAATTGCAACTTAACAATAATTATAACAACAAAATATGGATAACTTTGGTCGAGCAACTTTTTTTGGTCGGATTATTTGGTCACGTTAAGCGACTAGTTTAAGTTGCATTGTCGTTAGTGCGTGAAGTAGGAATTTTAAACTAGTACGGCCTCGCTCTCTCACTAACAATATCTTGTACCCACGTTAAATTTATATCCACAACTAATTCTTATAAAGTTTAGCGGAATTGTTAATTTTTTAAATATATTTTTTTCCATTCAATTATTTGTGCGAAGTTGATTTTTTATTTGCTGAACAAAACAGTCGGTTAAAGTTTCAGTCAAGACAAAAATAGCTTCAATTATGTGGTGAAATACTGACTGAAATTTTCAACTGTGTTTTGGAAGGAAAATGAACGTCTAATTACTTATTGGAAGTTTATGAAAATAATTTGTCGTCGACAACATTTCTTCAGATGTCTTTCGAAATTGTTTTTATAACCATAATAAAAGTTTTTTAGAGTCCGAGATATTTATTTTTAATGTATATATAATGTGATCATACGTCCCGCTTTCAGGCTGTCTGTCCCGCTATCCCCAGCAAAAGCTAAAATGTCCCGCTTTTACAAACAAACTAAATTTTTATATTTTTGTATGGGAAACCAAGCATACATACATATCTCAAGTTAAGCCTATAAAATTCATGATAAGAAATTAAGAATGTTTTTGCATTTAAAGGTTGCTAAGGAAGAATATAGGCTATAATTTTATCCTCCCCGTACGATAACCCGAAAACCCTTATACATTTTTTTTATTTATATACAAATTTTTTATACAAATACTAGTTTTTACCCGCGGCTTCGGTCGCTTTTAAGTCTTTAAATAAGTATCAAAGATCATTTCAATAGCAATGAATCAATATGATTCCAAACAGCTGAAACTAGTCAGTTGGAAACTATAGTAAAAAATAATATTTTTTTAAAAATAAAAAGTAGCCTATGTTACTTCATGAAGATCGGTTAAGTAGTTGTTGCGTGAAAACGTAACAAACAAACACACATTCACATTTATAATATTAGCAGGGATGTATATATATATATATATGGTCACGTTATGTATATATTAAGCTAGTGTCATATGTAATTTGATAAAAATATATTACATAATTATACATATTTTATTATAAACAGTTCCATACCCAGAACAAGCGTGAATCCACCCTGGACCTGCATTATTTCTACGTGCGTGAAGCCATCGAAGCCCTCGACTTATTCCTCGACCAGAACATTCAAAGCAAACGGGAGAATCCACTGGAGCCCGGTGCCAAGTACATTATAACCGGTCGTGGTGCTCACAGCCCTGCTGAACCGAAGATAAAGCCCGCTGTCATGAAACGTTTGACAGCCAGGGGTATACCGTAAGTTATTCAATTTTAAATTGTACGTCGCATACACTGTGGAGGTGATTGTGCCACGTGGACATGTGTCCTTATAGTATAACAGTTGTCTCCGCTCGAGAGATCGCTCCCCAGTTTAACAGTTTAATATTAGTCATATGTTAGGTTACTATAAAAAAAAATTGGAAATATGAAGTAGTGACGTAAACCTTTTTATTTCAGTCAGTTAAAACTCATACTTGTCTTATTTAATTATACTCCTTATAAAAGTACACCTTGCAATTATTTCAGATTCTCCCCGGTGAACCCCGGCGTTGTGATGGTAAACCTCACTGGACATGAAATACTGACGTATCAGCTGAACCATTATAATGGACACCGTAATTTCCGCTATTAGAAGCTATTAGAATGGTTTATTTAGAATTTGTCTTTATTCAACAGTGATATCTTTATTTTGTTTTTTTAATTCTATGTCCAACCAAGAAAAACGTAACTAGAATTTGAAATATGCTTTTGTTTTACAATATCATTCAGTTTCGCTGCAAAGCGGTCGAAACGACGGATTAAATTAGTTAATAGCTTATCACGTGATTATAAGCTGCATAATGTTTCAGCTTCAATTTCTTATTTTCATATTAAGTAGAGCCGAAAAGTGGTATTTTGTTTCTGAATATCCTGGAATTAATTGGTAATATGGTTTTCAGCCTGTAGCATAAAGTTAATGAATGAAAATTGTACAATATCAGGTATACGTAAGAACAAATCCTTTGAGATCGCCGCCTGAAAACGTTGATTGATGGTTTGTAAAATGCTTGATATTTTTCATGTTACAGTTGTTTTTCTTGGAAGACACTCTTGCAAATGATTATTATTATTATTAGTTATTTCTTTGCCTTTTTTGCCAAAGATTAAATCTTTTGTAATATTAATTTCGAAAAAGAAGACAAATTCTAATCAAATAAACTATCAATTTATTTGATTTTCAAAGTGTTAATTATTTTATTTTTTATTGTAAGTTTTTATTTGACAAAATTTATTGATTTTGTTTTTAATTATCGTGACATTTTATTAGGTTTTGTTTTGTTTAATAATTATTTTTTTTGTTTCTTAAATAGGATTACCTTAATATGTATTAATTAGATGTTCGATAATTCGGTGTTTTTGATGTCTTCTTCGGTGTGTAGTTTTCTCTTCGTCTATTTAAACACTTTTATTTCTATAGAAGAAAAAAACTGCTCAAAATTCTATACAAATAGTTCAAAATATGTACAAAAATTTATCAATGAAACAGATAGGACCAAACTTTTGGAATTGTCAAATTTAAAGTTACATATATTGATCGTTTTTTCTTTCAATTTTATACACAAAAAATAACTTTCACTTTATATTGATAAAAAAAACCCACTATAAATCTAATTTATTTGATAAGATTCGTTTTATAATACTAAAAGTATATATTGTAACAGTTCCGTTACTCGCTCACAGATGGCGCTGTTTAAAATGCGTCACATTTTACGGATTGCTATGTCACCTTATGGCGAGATTTCTGGCTTACATCAACTTTTACCTTTTTAATATGACTTCGCAAGGGGAATTGTTTAAATGCCCTTAAATTCAAAATATAGTATTCGAAAATATAGTAAAAGTGAAGCTAATTTTAAAATAATCTATCAACTATCATAAAGTATAATAAGTTGATTTAAAGGGCTTTTTACGGCTTACTGTCGAGTTTATTTTCAATTGTTGATCAGACGATGCGTCGTTAACTCATCTTTGTGAATAACAATAAAATAAAAAATTGGCTGTGAAAAAGACAATATATATTTTTTGTGTATAAAATTAATTAAAAAAGCGATCTTAAAAACGAATATTTTCATACTGCCGTATATTTTTGACATATCTCTTATATCTTCTTTTCTGCATCTAATGCATCTCTATGTCAAATTAACTGTCTTTAATTGTTAATTGAATATGTATCTTTTGACCCTTTTATGCTGGAACACTTGGATTTGTTAACAAATACTATAGTCCAGGTTTTGTTGTATTGGGACGTCTTGTACAAACGACAATCTTCAAATGGATACAGATTGGACTTTGAACTGGAAGAAACAATCATTAGAAAGGGATAACTATATTATCGTGTCGAAGTTGAGGCATGTGCGAAAGGGATGCATTCACGATACCGCGAGCGTTTCTCCTTATATCGCCTATATACCTACAAAAACTGTATCCATTTGAAAATTGCTGTGTGTACTATCAACAATTAAAATCCATATAAAGGAGTCTAGTAATTTTAAGGAAATCTTTTTATTACGCAATTGAACATGGTTATGCAATGTTGTTTGTTAAAAGTAATTTAGTTGAAAGCCGATATTGATCTCAATATTTCTTAATGGCTCTTGTTGGTATTATAATACGAATGATTCCTGTATATGTTTTAGCCACTTTCTATTGTGCGATTCTTGGTTTTTAATAATGAACACTGCATAATAAGCTGTTTTTTTTTTTCGAAAAAAAAAACTACGTCAATTTGCATATGTAAAAAATTATATATATTTACCATAAAAGGTCTACACCAGTGTTTCCCAACCTTTTTTGTGCCATGTCGGGAGTTACATAAAAGTTTTAGAGAAGAACTTTATTTAGTTTCTTGTGGACGTTTTTGTTAAACTTGATAGATAAAAAAACATTATAATGGGATTTCTATTTTAAAGCGGATAATAATTTTCCCAATGAAAAACTTATTGCGTGGAATTCATCCCCGCGTTATAAGGGACTTTCAGAATGTACGTTTCAGCATTACAGGACTCATTTGTCTTCGAGTTGTATTCTTTGCATAACGATGGTCATACATTTGGGCTTGATACGTTTTTTATAATAATATTGGATGTTTGTAGTTGTCTGTGTTAATTATTAGATTAGATATAAGGCTTATTGTGAAACATATAGGGTTGGATTTGATTCAATGTAAAAACATCCCAGATATGACTCTATATCACTGAAACGGCGAGTAGTTTTGCGAATACCGTCTTTTGGCGGACTAAATCATTTTTAAGCCCATTTTATTTTTATACAATAATATGACATTTGTGAGGCTGATATTAAAATGATTGTTCTTAATTCAAATTTCTATCTGAAGGTATGATAATGCTACCAGTTTAAAATGCAATACGCGTGAAAATCGATAAGCGAGAAATGTGTCTTTTCAAATTGTACGGTTCATATCTCTTTGTTAGCAACGTTTTAAAATCAGACTGACAAATTCATGTTTCGATTTATGGACCCCCTATTCTAATTTCATCTGTGATCCGGTAGACGCAGGGTGTTTATTTTAAGTCACATTCCATGTAAGAATTATGGAGAAGTTCTTTTTTCTTATTACTTAAAACGTCCTTTTATTGTCTTAAAAAACTTATGTCGAAACGCAAAGTTTCGTGTTTACGTTTCTCCAATAGTTTTCTTTTCTATACTATTCTATCTTCTCGTCTAAAAGGCCATAAGAATTCTTCAAGGAACTTCTTCATAATTCGTGTCATTTTTTTATACGTACCACCTATTTTTAAATCGTTTGGCTGTGTGTGGCATGATGCGTCATATTGTGGACGGAGGGTAAAAAGAAAGACTTTATGTAGACGTGTGACCAGAACGGGGATTTGAAATCTTCTGTTTGGCTAATGGTATCTTTGGAGGTATGGCGTTGCGGTACTTAGGCAATCGACCGAAGTAAATAAGCTATGGAATTGTTGTTTTATTACAATTCAATTTCATTTGTTTTTTTCACTTTCAGGCTTTCAGTCCTGATCTAGTCGCGTTTAGGGATTAGCTTGAAATCTCTCTCTAAAAAGCTATCTCAAGCGGTTTATTTGCTATCACATGCTGAATTATAAAGTGACTTGAAATCAAATAACTTATTTACTTCGCAGCGTTTGTTAGAAACAGTATCCGCGAAAGCCTAACAAAACCTCCAAAAGTATACGGTATAAAATGCCATATCGACGTCTCATTAGTTTTCGTATTTTTCTAAACTTAGAAATCTATTTTCTAACATCTATACTAAATGAATAAAATAAAATAAAAAACTATTTGTAAAGTGTTTAACAAACTTTGTAAATTACATGCACAATATTTGTATATTTCTGACGTCAATTGTATTGTTAACTTCATAATTTAATCGCGATTACAAAACTTGATTCATTATTATATATCCGAGATGAGAGAGGTTGTACATACCCTCTATTTACGTCTTCCACTCCCTTCCCCTGCCTCCCCCTTCCCTCTGCCTACCCTCTCTCCCCTCTTCCTCTTCCCCTGCCTCCCCTCTCTCCTCCCTGCCCCCCGCCTCACTTCTCTCCCTCTACCCCCACCTCTTCCCCTCTCCTCTTATTACATTAACGACTTCATCTGTTTGGTATATCCATCTCGGATGATTGATATTGGTTAAGAATTTGTATCGTGATCTATTGGCGTTTGTATTTCTTGTAATTTTTAAGACCATATACCAAATGGAATTAGAAATTGTTTTAATAAATTTTTTCCGTATTTAATTCGATCGAATTGGGTTCGAATTGTTTCTTATTCTATTTGGTATAGTTTGCGCCAAATCGATCGAATGAACAATTATTATAATACAATTTTGTAAAGTATATTAAGTGAAGGCATAGTCGCTAATGTTCCTGGTAAGTTTTTAATTTTGTCGTGTTATAATTTTGACAGTTCTATTGTGTACATTCCCTTGAGTTTATTTTTGGTTACAGTATTACCGTAATAGTAGTGACCATGTAGTGTGATACTAGCGTTTTAGATACACAAGTTAGCAGGCCTTAGGTCTTAAATTAGCTCTCTTCTTTGCGCTTAAAATCTGTACGCCTGTTAGGTATTTAACGTAACGCTGCGATTGTTTGATTGTAATAAAAGGAATTATTATAATCGTGTTTATGTTCAACAGTGATCATCTATACTTCTATACTAATATTATAAAGAGAAAACATTTGTTTGTTTGTTTGTTTGCATCCGAAACTACTGGACCGATTTGATATATTATATATTTTTTTAAATATTATCCCTGATGAACATAGGCTATAGAATATTTTCAAATACGTTAGGGATCCGTATGAAAACTTCAATAATGTAACCCAAAGTGTAAAACAAATTATATATTAAAAGTATTTTTAATGGACGCAATTATTTTCTGATTTAAATTAAAATAATAAATATTTAATTCTATTTTCGAAATTCTATGTTTCGTATAAATAACAATCTACCCTCATTCAATTCAATTTTGTTAAAGCTTTGGTAAGTAAATTCCTTTTATTAGCATCATTACATATATTGCATATTGTTACGAATCCAAAGATGTTTTGTTAAGTAGATCTTCTGACAGGCTTCAAATGCTTTTTGTTTTCGAAGCTCAGCTACGTAGTTTTTAAGTTAAGTTTAATTAAATGTTAAGGTGTGAATAAACGATACATTGATCGGTTATTGCTATTAGAACAATAATTTAAAAAAAACCCGTCATGTTTGTGCCTTTTATTGTAATAGCAATGTCGTTAATGTATCTGTTTGAGGCTCGCAACTTCTTGTATGACAGATGACTGACAAAAACTGTCACGGCTAACTATTTGTGTAACAACATATACCGGGTGATTCGGTTGAATGTTTGGTGCTGAAATTGAGGTATTAAATATTTGAATTTACAAAATGTAAAATGTTTTCCATGTATAGTCAGCAAAAACAATAAAAATACCAGTCCGTCCCGATGTTTGTAATGTTGTCTTGTTATAAAAAGAAAATGGTTAGAAGTGGTAGGTGTTGTCATGACTTTTTGAAAGTTTTAACAGTCTCGTGAGCCTTAATTTTGGATTCTAAATTTATTTTAATGTTACCAGCGAACGTGTGAGGTGATGAGTTGATGTGATACGCGGCGGTGCTAGAATGAACGAAAGATACCTTTGTAAAAAGAAGAATGCTCATGTCTTAACGAAAGGTCCAAAATGGGAACGATTTTTAATAAAATAACGCTGGTATAGTTCTCTTCCTGAATTTTTTTTTAAGTTTTATTTAAATTCATAATTGTCACAAATTTTCGTAATGGGTGAAAGTGATTCAAAATAATGTATTATACTTAAAAAAAAATTCGTAGTGTTTTCGCCTATATCTATTGCAATTGTCAAAAGTAGAAGGCGTGATAAAGTTATAAGCACGGTGGTCATTGTTTTTGACATTGACACTGCAAGTATACTTTTCATGCCAAATAGATGTTAAATGTAGATTTAGCCTGCTCTTTGTCGGTTTATAATTTTATTCTGAAATGTTTAATGTTAAGTTTTTTTTATTATTATTTTTCTATTCTTTATTATGTTTTTTTTTACATTATTAATTTTTGTTTAAAGCAGGAATAGATTAAGCATTGGTGTTTTAATGTTAAGAAGTAGCGGTTCATGTCAATTAATTGACGAATAAATGTTTTAGCCTGCATTTGACTTTTATTGTGACTTTATGCATTTGTTTTTGTGTAAATAAACTACTGGTGTTTGTTCAATCGGGATTACTGCGGCTGTTACAGCGGAGCAGAATAAGGTGGACCATTCGTGAAGCGACTGGACCAATTTTGCCAAAAGGGTGTGATTGAGACTAGCCTTGGGTTAAGCCCTGGCCAGTAACAGTGGAGGATAACAGAAAAAAGCAATTCATTGAATGCGACTAGTAACTATATATTAGAACCGTCAAACCACCCGACGCTCTTAAAAGACGGTGGCTCCATCTAGTATTGTACATAGGAACTATTGTATAGTGAAATGAAATGAAATGAAAATCGTTTATTAGCATAGGCACTAAAGGCGTGCACTTTCTCATCGTTAGACTCTATCGTGACTTCGAGAAGGCGTATGGCGAGAAGAATATCACAAGAAACTCGTCAATCATAGCCTGTACATAAAGTAATAATAATAAAAAAAAACTGAATTTTAATTCAGAAAAAAAAAAAAGTGTATAACAATTTATAAATCATATTACACAGCGGTTACAATAAATGTCAAATTAATAACATATATGTATATAAAATACATGTATATGTCCAATAAGATGTATATAAAAATATTTTAAAAAAATTAAATAAAAAAATATATAGCTACCTATAAAACATTAAAAAAAAAACAAAAATACAGTAAAAAAAAAATCCTTCTAGTAAGCCAACAGTAAGCCAAGCTCAAACACTAGTTTAACCACGCATTTCCATCGCTCATATAATCAATAATTCTGTAATAAGCCTTTTTAATTAGCGTCTGCTTTACAATCTTTTTCAGAGCAGGAGTGGACAGACTTGTTAAGTCATTGGGCAATTTGTTATACATTCTGATCCCCACTCCTATAAACGATTTACGGGCGAAAATAAGGTACTGCCAATTTGTCACTGCTTCTAGTATTTCGAGATTGTATATCAGAATTTCTATTAAAATAATTCTTATTCCTATGTACATAAATGATATTTTCGTAAATAAATTGTGCTGCAACTGTGAGGATGTTAAACTAGTAACTATTATACCAATTTCAAGACTGAAAATATACGGGTTTTTTTCTATGCTCCTATAATATGAGTTGTACGTCTATTAATTTAAACGTATTTGAATCGGTTTGCAATGAAACGGAATGAAAATAGTTTATTAACATAGGCACTAAAGGCTTGCGCTTGCTCATTGTTAGACTCTACAATGGCTTCGGAAAGGCGTATGACGGGAAGAAGACTACAATAAATTCGTCAATCACAACCTTAATGAAGCCAATAGAGGATGAATTTATCTCTCAAAGCAAAAAAAAATAAAAATTATGACTAAATATAAAATTTTATACAGACACTTGCATTTCATTTGTACGTTCTATTTTTAAATGCATAAATTAGTTTTTTTTTTTTAAATTTAGAATGTGTTTTGAAAAGGAAGCTTGTAAGAATCCGTGTGTACGTATAGACGCTACGACACTACCGGGTTATGTAAGTAATAAACAAGCTATCCACAACGAAGACAGTTAAGGCCCTTCTCCCAGTTAATATAATTGTAAGTACACGTACGTCCGCGTATTCGTCATTGACTCCTTCCGCACTTAAATGTCAAATTATAAAAGTGAGTCGCCTCGTTTTGGCGGCCTTGCTCACTTCATAATTTAATTTCATTATTCGCAATTAGGTTGTGGGCCGGTGAGAGATGTAAATGTATTGCCACATAGACAAAGGAACGCGACGTGACGTGCCTTCGTTTCTACACGTCACATGCGTCACTAAAGAATTTATCTAAAAAATTATTGAATATCCTTTTAAATGTAATATATATATTTGGATGTTTAAGAATAGAGAAAATTCTTCATTCATTAAAAAATACGGGCTTATAGTCGCTGATAACTCCACGTTAACTCCATTAACTGGGTCAATGACCTGTAATTACTTTAATAAAATCTATGGTATATATTTATTATAAGAAATACACAAGGAAAATAATGTGTGGTGTGTAAGACATAGTTAATTAATAACGAAATGTAACATGTGTGTTGTATTTAAAACAGCGACATCTATGAGGTGGTTACCACAATAAGAAATATAGTTTTTTAGGAATTTTACTATATTGTTCAATCCTGATTACTAGAATCATATTTTCAATTTATCATTTTTCAACAATACAAATATCTTCAATTGCAAATAACTCACGTATATTAAACAGAAAAATTGATTCGGTGGTCGTCCTTTTATTTTTCATTTAGCAGCAATAAAGACACTAGGCAAGGAGTCAATTGAAACTATATAGATTAGTTTATCAATTAGAAACCACAAAACTTCATAAAAGTATATTTGGTTTAAATAAATTCGTTTTCATATTAAATAAGATATTACAAACATTTTCCCAAACCCAATACAAATTTAATTTCACAGTACATAGACAAGCGGTTCTCAGTTAAAAAGGATTAAAGGTGTACATTTATGTATAGACATATGACATTACGCAATTGTGCGTCTTAGGCTACTGAACTGATTGCACTAACCTTCGTAATATCGTCTCGATATTCTACTTCTGCTTATCCGGTTCGCCTTCATACCAATTTTAAGGCGATGATTTAATAATAATTATCATATATCAATTGTTTTTGTTTGTCTCAATAACCAATTAAAAACTACTTAGAGTAATAAATACAATTCCAAATTTAATAAAAATATTTAGTTTATAATATATATTTTTTAAACTATATGAATAATAAATACATATAGCAGCGGTTCTCAAACTTTTTTGGCGAAGGAAAATGCCTTAATATAATTATAAAAAACTGATTTATATGTATTTATGAATAATCAAATTGCAATGTAATATTACGTAATATTTAGATGTAACCTTATAATCTCCCTTTGGTAGGTATTTTTTGCAGTATTTTAGCCCTAGGGTTCCGCGGAACACACTTTGAGAATGGCTGACATATAGTTTAAAAATATTGCTAAATTATTTTTAAAGTGCCGCCTTAACGGTTAAAATGTCGTATCGGTGAGTGGGCGGCTTTCTTTAATTTTGCTTCAGGAAATTAAATTTATATTGGACATGCTTCTTCTTCCGTCTCAGAGCTACTATGATAACTTCGTTTTTAAAACTATACCATTTATTGCCATACGTATTGCCTCCGATGTGTCAAAGAACTCCGCAGGATCCTTTCCTTGTTTGCGTTTGCGTTATATTCGATAGAAACTATCGTACGGTTTAGGTCATTCAGTGATTATTTATTTACATTTAACTTACTGAACAATAATATAACATAACTTAATTGCTTAAATCAAGTATAAATAGATCCTTATTGTTACTTTAATAACACGACATAATAATCAGTCGGTATAATAAATAGTATTATCAAACACCACTGACGTTTCTAGTGCTGTGCAACACTCGTAGTGCGGTGATTTTGTTTAATTGAATTAAATATTAATTGATTATGTAGCTAAATCCTAAAAGTAACTTTAAAAGGAACTAGGAAAACATGATGCTTAGTATTCAGTCTTAGTATTTTTCTCATTGTTCAACTAAAAGCTTTTAAAATGGCGTTTACTACAATGAGTAATGGGGACAATATTTGCAACACAATAACAAAGAAGAAAGATAGTCTTATAAGATCATATCCTAAAAGAGAGAAATTGCATCATTTAAGAAACTAGTCCTTGATTTTAAAGGAACAATGTATGTTTAACTCATAATAAAAACGAAAGGTTTATGACTCTGTATGTAAACAGATCTGGTTCACCTTGACAATGAAAGCAAAAGTTACTTTGTCAAAAGTATAAAAACCAGAGCATATTGTGGCTAAAACTATTCAGTTACCAATATTAACTCAATCAACATGTACGCCAAGGTAGTTACTGCATTGGGTTTTAGTTCAAAATGGAAGAGGTTATGATAATCGGCACCACACCCACAAACACCCTAGTTGCACTCATTAATTGCGGAATAAAAGTGTTCAAGCCTTGAGCTTCCATACGTGATACCGCACAACCTTCTGAAAAGTCCATAATTGAACAAACGTGAAGTGTATTTAATTGAAACACGCAAGAAAAAATAATTAATTATCTATTTATCTATTGCAGTTGTTCGTCACCCTTTGCGCTTTGGGCATGGCGCGTGCTGGTGGTCTCTACGGCGCCGCACCTTTGTCTTATGCCGCACCAGCAGTCGTGACGAAGACCATCGCCCCAGCTGTGTCTTCATACTCTTCTTATTCAACACACACCGCTCATGGATCCCCAATTGCTACATATGCTGCAGCTCCAGTCGCCACCTACGCTGCTGCCCCAATCGTCGCCAAGACTTATGCCGCTGCCCCGATCATCGCTAAGACCTATGCCGCAGCCCCAATCGTTACCAAGACAATTGCCCCAGCTGTGACCTCTTACTCATCATACTCAACCCAGACAGCTCATGGATCCCCAGTCGCTACATATGCTGCTGCTCCAGCATACTCTACTTACGCTGCCGCACCAGCATACTCCACTTACGCTGCTGCACCAATCGTCGCCAAGTCCTATGCCGCCCCAGCTATCTCCACCTATGGCGCCACTTATGCTGCCGCCCCAATAGTCGCTAAAACTTACGCTGCCCCAGCTATCTCTACCTACTCTGCTCCAATTGTTGCTAAGTCCTACGCCGCTCCCATCACTACTTATGCTGCTGCCCCAGTATTAAAGACAGCTGTTGCGTACTCAGCTGCGCCCGCTGTCTCTCACGTCGCATACAGCGGTCACGCCGCCAACTATGGTTGGTAAACTGAGTCGAAACCATTTATAATTATAAATTGTAAATAAAATAATATTTTTATAATAAAGTATATTTGTGTTCATTAATTTCCTATTTTTTTAAATACAAACACTTATATTGCATTTGTCGCTGACTGTACTTAATGAAACTTATATTGTAAGCAACGGCATTTTGTGATCATTTCAACAATTCAAACAGAATTCACAAATAATTTCAAATTAAATTACGCGCGGAAAATCTCACATACTCAGAGAGCGCTGAGTAAGATCGCTCGCTTAGTTGGCTTGCCTTACTAATTTAATAAGGGAAGAGTTGTACGATAATTATATTAATTAAGAACAAAGCTTGTACCTTTACGTGTGAGCAATTTCAATTGACTCAACATTATTTACAGTAAGGTGACATTTTAAACCACATTTTTGCGGAATACAACCACATGCCTTTATTATTTATCATGTTAGGTTAGCAGTCGACCTTTGACGTTATATGCAATAATACAAATTTTAAAAAGTAGCTCACACTATATAATATATATAGAGGGTAGTTCCTCAGTCTGCTGTCAACCATATTCATTGTTTCACGTATTTAGTGTTTCATTACAAATACCCACGCGCATATCTTACACACTATTCCCGCGCATTTATTTTGCTATTGAAAACAATTTCAAATCAACAAACAAAGAGTTCGTCTATAATTCTACCTCTTCTGTTTCTTTCGTCTAATAAATACATATATATACAAGTTATTTTTGTGTTAGTTTTTTAATTAGTCAATAATCGAGTAATCAATTAAAGTAGTCATGTTACAACACTATAAAGATAACCTGGCAACATTTTAAAATTATTGACATTTAGGACTGTCAAGTTAATGCATTGAATTAAAAATGGGGGTAGGATTTTTTTTAGGTTCACGTGTTTATTAAAATTTTGTAATTAGTTGTTGGGTTGTTGCTCGAATACTCGACATTGGCAGAATTGTCTTTATTAGTCGTTTGAGGCCATTAATGAGAAGATAAGAAAAATTGTAGTGCTATATATGAAAACTATGTAACAACATTCCACAGCTAGCCGTCCGTTCTTGTTGTAAATATTTTTCTAAAATTATATGTATATTTTATGATTTACGATCTGAAAAATAAAGCAACGCAAGAGGTCAAATTGTTAACTTAAAAAGATTAGCTGATAATCCTAAAAATTATTTATAATGATTAATTATTTTCGTTTAAAACAAATTACTCAATAATATTACTTTTAAGTAATTTAAAAGACTTTATGCGGCTTACTATTATGTTTATCTCAAATGTTTTGAAAGTTCGTAACCAAATTGTAAAGCTTTTATTTATTACTAGCAGTTGCCCGCGACTACGTCTGCGTAATAATGAAGATATAGAGTACTATGAAGTTTAATGATGTTTCATATTTCAGTCAGGGGTCATTCAAGTATTACGTAAGCGCTTGAGGAGGGCGGGGGAGTCTTTGCTTTGCTTATTTTTGATGACATGGTGGGTGGGGGGGTCGATATCGTGATTACGTCAGCAATTATATCAATAAAAAAAAGAATGCATTAAAAGAAAAATGCATATAGGTACCAATGATTACGTAAGCATGGGAAGGGGGGGGGGGGGGAAGAGGTTTGCTTACTTTTGCTGACAAGGGGAAGGGGGGGGGGGAGTAAAAATAATTGTAAAAAATCTGCTTACGTAATACTTGAATGGCCCCTCAACAGAAAATGCCTTCCACACAACTGTTGCAAAATCTACTAACTGCCTCTCCGTCAAATTTATGGTTTGTAGCAAAAAAAATATACAAACCTGCGAGAGCCCTTACTTTATTTTCATTGAAAAACTGACAGCACATTTGACCGCCAAAATTAGGCACAGACTTCGAATTGTGTGAACTTAAAATGTAATATTTCTTTAAAAAACCAAATGAAAATATTCTATAGCCTATGTTAATCAGGGATTTTTTACGATTCTAATGGTAATAGAATTTTTCAAATCGGTCCAGTAGTTTCGGAGCCTATTCAATACATACAAACAAACAATCAAATGTTTCCTCTTTATATAATAGTATAGATATAGATTTGTTTTAACCACATTCATAACTCTATTATATATTAAAGAGTCTTAATAGTAGGTATTACTCCAGTATGGATCAGGGGGAGCTACTCACGAAATTATGAATTTGACAGCGATGTTACGATGGATAGGCAACTCAGGGCTTATTTTTCGGGCTTATAAGTCAAAATTCACGTAAGCTACAGAGGTGACGGCCGTATCACGAAACTTCGGATATGCCTGAGTAGCCCCCCAGTTTGGAAGTAGTCAGGTATAACGAGGAGTGTGATCTATGATAACAGTTACCTCTGCTCAAATACAGCACTCTAGCTTAATATTAAGCGGTGCGTGGTCATGACATAACCTCACTCTGTATGTTATACATATGTATGTAGACGATATGGTTCATACCCATGAGGCCTTGAGATGGCATTGGCCCACATACTTAAGTTTAATGTCTCATTCATTTCGTAATAAAGAAATTGTAATTAATAAAAAAATGCTTATTTTTGTTCTTATGCCTAATTATTACGATAGCATAAATTTAAAAAAAATAAATTTGCAAAGGCCTATTTTATTTAAAATTTTATAAGTAAAAATAATAATTAAAAAAAATAAAATCATGCTCGTCTTCTTCTGGAGTAAGTAAAAAGTGTGACTAAATACATCTAGGTAGTATCACGGGGTAGTAACACCACTTTCAGGCTTTATATCCGGAAAGTCTATGTGGACCAGTCAAGCAGGCATAGTGGATACGACTGCTGCCTGCACATATTCGTCTGTGGTGACAATTGTCAGATGATTATATATTTACTACTATATAGCAAAGCAGGTTGGTAATTTTTAAGTGGAGGTAAAACAGCAAAAGTGGAAGTTCTCGTTCAAGGTTAATACGTATATTGAGTAAATTTGGGCAGTGATTGAACTTTATAGTTTAATAAATTTCCAATCTAGGTCACCTGCGACCATCTCACCTGGTTATGTGAACCGGTTTTTTATATGTATATTATTTCTTTAAATATGGACTAATATCATATGGGCATGAGTTTACCTTATTATACTGTTTGTACTAATCAACTCTTTTACTGTAAAATGCGATATTAG
This sequence comes from Tineola bisselliella, assembly GCA_028551675.1. Taxonomy (NCBI): domain Eukaryota; kingdom Metazoa; phylum Arthropoda; class Insecta; order Lepidoptera; family Tineidae; genus Tineola; species Tineola bisselliella. The sequence continues at coordinate 40,514 of JAPWLS010001669.1, forward strand.
TTCGTCTGTTCTAATGTCTATTAGTTTATGTGGCAATGTATATGAAGAATTTATTTAAGTAATAGATAAGAGAAATGTAATAACTGTCCTTTAAAAAGTATTAGTAACCCATGGTCACCCCAAACTTGTTTGACACTGAGTCATCTGAATATCAACTGTGATAGCCTGAGGGCATACCCGTTTACATCGCATCGAGCTTGCACCAATTGTGGCCGCTGCTATAAAACCTCGCACTCAATTGCCAAAAATTATTCCACAACCATATCACACCACAACAACATGTACGCTAAGGTGTGTGCACTTTGTTATATTAATAACAATAATATATTAAATAGTTGTATTATGTATTGTTTTTAACACTAATTTTGCTCTTACAGTTGGTAGTCGTCCTCTGCGCCGCTGGTCTGGCAGCTGCCGGCAATCTGCTCCACGCACAGCCCTTGTCATACAGTGCACCTCTGTCAGCCGTGTCTTACTCCAGCCACACCGCCCACGCACCCCTCGCATACGCCGCGCCAGTCGTCGCCAAGAGCTACGCACCCGCCGTCTCTTACTCTTCATACGCACACTCCGCCCCCGTCGCTTACGCCGCCGCACCAGTCGTTGCCAAGACATACGCCGCTCCAGTAGCCACATACGCCGCTGCACCAGTCGTAGCCAAGACCATCTCCCCCGCCGTCTCCTCCGTGTCATCGTACTCATCCCACACCGCTCATTCTGCTCCCCTTATCACCAAGACTTTCGCTGCTCCAGCTGTCCACACATATGCCGCTCCCGCAGTCCACACTTATGCAGCTGCTCCAGTTGTAGCCAAGACTTATGCTGCCCCAGCAGTTCACACATACGCAGCTGCCCCAGCAGTTCACTCATACGCAGCTGCCCCAGCAGTTCACACATACGCAGCTGCCCCAGCAGTTCACTCATACGCAGCTGCCCCAGCAGTTCACTCATACGCAGCTGCTCCAGCAGTCCACTCATATGCAGCTGCTCCAGTATACAAATCAGCCGTCACTTATTCAGCTGCCCCTGCTGTATCTCACGTGTCATACAGCGGCTTGGGTGCTAGCTATGGCTGGTAAATGCTTTAATTATTGTGCTGTGATTTATCGACATAATATTTACGAATTTAATTTTCTAATTGTTTAAATAAAAAATGTGTTAAAATACTTAAATCTGTGTTATTTCTAAATCGTATTGCATATTACGCTTTAAATTATTGAGCAGTTTAATTATTATATGTACAAAATTAATATATAAGCTTACATAAATTTAAACATCTCTTGCAGTTTCGCAAGATTAAAAATATAAATAAAAATAAACCAATAAATGTTGTTATAACATAAATTATATTTAATAAAGTTACAAGCCCTGAGACAAGTAATTAAGTTAGTTTTATATATTCAACAGTCTCCATTATTTTTTTTAAAAAAAACAACATTCTTTCTTAGCATTCTTATTAAAATGTTTAAACGAAAATTCTTATGCAGTTCCTTCATAGTTACTCTCATTATAATTAAACGGAAGTATATCTTAGTTCAAATTAAAAAAAAAACAATCTAAATTAAATATATCTATTTTAATATGTAAAAATTAAGTAATAATATTATAATGAAAACTATACCTTCGTATTAATATCTTGCATTTAGAAAAACTAAATTTTCCCTAGCATAGATTAATTAATTATTAGCCCTACCTGCAGCCTTTAGTTAGTGTATCTTTCTGGTTGAAGTTATAACTGCTCATGGACCGATTGACAAGAGGAGGAATGCGGTTACATACTGGTACAATAAAAATACATTTAATTGAGCTTTGTATTCAATAAAGTTTATCTAAGTATTTGAATTTGGAACTATTGGTATTGATTTATTTTTTAAAATAATTCTAGAAGTATTATTAACCTTCTGTCTCTAATATATTTCAAATATATTTGAGTTGGTTTTAGTTGAGTTGTTAGACAAAATGCGGTCCGCGGTCCAGGTAAAAAGATATGTGCGAATATAATTTACATTCCTTATATATTTCGTATGGCATGCCTTCTACGCGTGTAGGCACGGAGAAATGTCGCAATGAGCTGGTATTGCTCGGATCAATGTGTGTGTTAGACGTTCGCTTTGTCCCCAGAAAGCATTCAGATTGAAAATTCCTTAAATCAATAAATTTGACAGAAAAGAAGTGATTTGCATGTATTATGTACTCTGACATTGATAAATGCGATTAAGCCTAAATAGGCTCTATTAATACGAGGTTGATGTCAAGTTTCGTCATAATTAGTCATAAATTATTTATTTGTTAAAGCCTAATTTAGCATATTTTTTTCATCAAAAAAAAGTTACACTAAAAATGAACTGCAAAAAATTGTTAGATTAATGTAAAAATTTATATTTCTCCACAATATAAAAAAATTGCGCAACGTAAATATTTTTGTACCAATTAAAATTTTATTTAAAAAAAAACATAATCGTTTTATTTCATAAGGTTTTTGTTCAAAATTATTTAAAAATATATACTTGATCTAAATTACAAAACAAATTAATTCATTCACACGAAAAAGTTGTTAAGTAGATGTCACTAAATATTGCGTGTTAACCAGTTGTGCGAATTTTATATCAGATCGTAAAAATTTAGTAACAATTCAACTTCAAGATGAAAATGTTTCGGATGAATATAGTGGAATGAGTGGTGTCATCTTGGACCAGTTTTACATGATTTTCTTAGTATATAAGTGGAGTTAGTTTTACTTAAATATTATTCTTAGAACTACATTCAAACTCTAAACATGTACGCTAAGGTGAGAAAAATAATATTATTTTAAATTCGTATTTTGAGTTTTATCTTCTTTGTGATTAGTGTTTAAATATTGTGAAATGGTTTAAAAGTGAATCTGGAATTAAATCAGTGATTAGTTTATCATTTAAAAAATCGTGTATATAAATGAAAAATTCAAACAAATTGTATCGTTTTAAAGTTAAAAATTATTACATTTAAATAAGTAATGTAATATTTCATTATTTCAGTTGATCGTTGTCTTGTGCGCAGTGGGGCTCTCAGCTGCCGGAGGTTTGTTACACGCAGAACCTCTGTCGTACAGCGCTCCAGCCTCTTCACTGTACGCCGCCGCTCCAGCTTACTCAACATATGCTGCACCAGCGATCTCCACATACTCTGCTCCTCTCGTAGCTAGGAGTTATGCTGCACCAGCCATATCTACATATTCAGCTCCACTCGTAGCTAGGAGTTATGCTGCACCAGCGATCTCCACATACTCTGCTCCAATCGTAGCTAAGAGTTATGCTGCACCAGCTTACTCTGCGTACACCGCACCGGTTGTCGCCAGGACTTATGCTGCTCCGTCCTTATCTTATTCTTCTTACTCTGCTCCAGTTGCTTACGCGTCTGCCCCATTGGTAGCTAAGAGTTACGCCCCAGCATTGTCTACATACACAGCTGCAGCCCCAGTGCACTCCTTCGCTGCTCCACATGTCCACAGTTATGCTGCTGCTCCAGTTTACAAATCGCTCTCTTATTCGGCCGCCCCAGCCATAAGCTACGGTGGTTATGGTAATAACTATGGATGGTAAACTGTGAAAAAATAATTGTATTCTGTTATCATTGTAAAATACTGCAAAATGCTCACAAAATTTGATTAAAACATTTTCCACATAATTACTCTTTTTTATTATCATTCCTTATAATATTCCTTCTTCATTAGTTAAAATGTTCAAAGGAGATTTTGACTATCATATATGTTATATATATTTATATAAAGAAGTATTGTACATATACGTATTCTTACGACGCCCTGACCCCAAACTATCAGTGCTATGGGCATCAGACCAAGGACAACATAAACATATTATACACATAATAATCCACTTTATATCGCGTTTATAAATTACGAATAAATGTTTCGATTGAGAATTATAACATATCGGAGTGCTGACCATATTGTTTCAATGCACACTCGTCTCACATTACAGGAGTCATATATCTAAAATTTCTCCATAGTGGCAGATATCATCGCTCTGAACTGAACTAGCAACTATAAAAATAAAATGAAAGAGTGAAAATAAAAAAATAAAACAAATGCATTATTTATGTATAACATGTAGGCATTTAAAGAAACAATATGAAATCTGGGTACAACAGTGGAGTATAGAAACCATTCGAGGCGCGAGAATTTTTTTAGCGATTTACTCCTACATTAGTTGATAGGGAACTTCTGCGATTAGTGCGAGCGTTTATCAATTGTTTTATTGTCTCGTATTAAACAAATGACGCGCGGCGAGTTCTAGCACGCTACATCGATTCACGTTTTCTTCGCATTCTTTAGTTGTTATTTCTTAACCCTTGAATTAAATCATAGAAGTACACATATCATATATTGTATTAACTAGGGCTTCCAATCTCGGTATTGCGGGATCCCGCATCATATTCCAATCACGCGTGGTGCGGGATTACAGGAGCGTTATTTGCGGGATTGGTTACAAGCATGCACATGACCTCTAATTAACGTCATAAAAACTTCTGTCAACATTCAATTTTTTAAAATTTAGTATATATTATATTTTGTAATTGACAGATTTTTGTTTTTTTTCGGTATTGCTTCTGTATTCTGTGATAAATAGACAGTGTAATTTGATTGATTGATCTCATGCGAATAGTAAAAATAAATAGCGAGTTATGCCGATTAATTCTGTTGTTGTTTAATTTGCCGTATCTATATATTATTTTTTTCTATATGCGGGATCCCGGTATTTGCGGGATTGAAAATTCTTAGTCCCGTAAATACCGAGATTGAACATAGGTTGCGGGATTGGAAGCCCTAGTATTAACATGCATTAAGATCGCCTTCGTAATGAAGTAATCAAATATGCATGTGTGAAATTAAATCTGAGGAAACTAATGTGCTAAGCATGTCAATTGCGTTTTTGATTATAATTAATGAAGTTAACTGCTAATATGCGCGAAAAAGTTAATCAATAATGTTTAAATATTTAATTAGTGTTAATTAATTTTAAACTAGATAAGTTTACCCTTAATATGTCATCTTAATATTAGGGGTCTTTAGTTTTAACGTTTGTAACAAGAGCATCAGTTATAAAAGATGGAAATAAAAACGATGGCAAGTTAATAAAGAAATATGTTTATTAAAAATTGATGACTATTATTCACTATTAATTACAAATATTTACAAAATAAATATAGGTACATTGACATATTCATGGTTTTCAATATTTTGCGTTTACACAAACATGTATCACAGTTTACCAGCCATAGCTAGCACCCAAGCCGCTGTATGACACGTGAGATACAGCAGGGGCAGCTGAATAAGTGACGGCTGATTTGTATACTGGAGCAGCTGCATATGAGTGGACTGCTGGGGCAGCTGCGTATGTGTGAACTGCTGGGGCAGCATAAGTCTTGGCTACAACTGGAGCGGCAGCATAAGTGTGGATTGCGGGGGCGGCATATGCGTGAACAGCTGGGGCGGCATATGTGTGGACAGCTGGGGCAGCGAAAGTCTTGGTGATAAGAGGAGCAGAATGAGCGGTGTGGGATGAGTACGATGACACGGAGGAGACGGCGGGGGAGATGGTCTTGGCTACGACTGGTGCAGCGGCGTATGTGGCTACAGGAGCGGCGTATGTCTTGGCGACGACTGGTGTGGCGGCGTAAGCGACGGGGGCGGAGTGTGCGTATGAAGAGTAAGAGACGGCGGGTGCGTAGCTCTTGGCGACGACTGGTGCGGCGTATGCGAGGGGTGCGTGGGCGGTGTGGCTGGAGTAGGACACGGCTGACAGAGGCGCACTGTATGACAAGGGCTGTGCGTGGAGCAGATTGCCGGCAGCTGCCAGACCAGCGGCGCAGAGGACGACTACCAACTGAAAAAATAAATTGTTTTCACGTTAATACGGCTTTCAATCACAATTAATTTTTAAGCTTATGTTGACAATAAATAAGCTCGCAGCTTTACCGAATTGAGTGTATTCAATTATTTTGTTAATGCCCAGATGGCTATCGAAGATTATTATGACACACCATCGCAACGTTCACAATGATTGTATCGCCGCCTTTTATAATATTAACACTGAATTTAAATTAGTTTTACCAATAATGCATTGAATTTTTTTATAGTATTTTTTTTTTAATTCTCACCTTTGCGTACATGTTTTTGGTTTGGATGTTACTTTGTAAGTAATGACTGAATAACAATTTTGGTTCTTATATAGTGGTCCATTGAAACTGGTACAAAAGTCACCGATACATACCACATACCGCCTCCGGCAATTCGCCGACGTTCAATGACGATTTGTATACTACAGGTAATTTACATCGGTCAACTTGTATGAAGTGGGTTAATGTTTTGTGTCACACATCGACACATATACTCCAATTAATCATACCAGATTAAACATAACTATTTTAATTAAATATGTTTGTTATAGTTGAGCAGAAATTTAAATAAATATAATAAAAATAAAAACCATAAAGTACATATCAATTATTTTTTATTATTTTATTACAGTAAATTCCATATACTTTCACCAAGCTTTGCCAGCGTATCCATAACTGCCGATTCCAGCATAACCCTGAGCGATGGGGTTAACTGCATAATGTCCAAGATGCGCGGTCAAAGGAGCGGCGTAGTTAGCCAAGGGAACACCATAGTGTGCTAAAGGAGCTCCATAGTTAGCCAAGGGTGCAGCATAACCAGCTAAAGGTGCAGCATAGCTAGATATAGGCACTGCGTAATTAACTATAGGTGCTGCGTATTTAGCTAAAGGAGCTCCATAATTGACCAAGGGTGCAGCATAGTTAGCCAAGGGTGCAGCATAGGGAGCCGCATAGTTAGCCAAGGGAGCAGCAACATGTCCATGGTAGTTGGCTTGAGCAACTGGAGACGCATGTGTTTGTTGAAGATTGAGTTTCGTGACAGTTGTCTTATGACCGCTGTAACCTAGGCCATGACCTGCGTACGCTCCGGCATAACCAGCAGCTGGAGCTACGATTCCCTGTCCAGCATAACCATGTAAATTGCCTGCGTTGGTGAATGCGAATAGCGTAATCAGGGTGACAGCCTATAATAAACAAAATATTATATTAATACTAGCTTTTACCCGCGGCTTCGTTCGCATTTAAGACATTAAATAAGTATCAGAGATCATACTAACTATAGTCAATTGGAAACTATTATTGCTGCTATTTCGCAATATATTATATATTTGAGTCCGTACAAAAGAACTCCACTTTTCGCTTTTCAGTTTTTATTAGGACTGCTTGACATCGACAGTCGTATTTTTTATAAAACTTAATATAATTTATAAAAATCAAAAGGAGGTTGCGATCGCCAACAACTATAGCAAAAAATAATATATTTTTAAATAAAAAATATCCTATGTTACTTGTAGTACCTCCAAAAATGTGTGTACAAAGTTTCATGATGATCTGTAAAGTAGTTGTTGCGTGAAAACGTAACAAACACACTCTCATTCACATTTATATTAGTAAGGGATGTATATTATATTCTATATATACTGGGTGATTCAGTCGAATGTTTGAAACCAAAAATGCGTTATTAGGTAGTATCAATAGAGAGCAAGCAAAATTGATAATTATATAAAACAAATTAATGTAATAAATATATTTACCTTTGATATCATGTTGTTATAATTTAAATTGTAATGTAGTCTTCACAATGGGTAGAAATGTAATGTGTAAAACTATGAAAAAATTTCGTATTTATACTTTGTAAATGTGTGGAATGCAAAACTATTTCATTGTTTAATAACGTAATAGTTATTAATTATCGCGAAAATAATGCAAATTCAAATGTAAGTGACCTTTATAATTTTTTATGAAGGCGCTAATTAGTTTTAATGTTATTTAACGTAATTAAAAGAATCTAAATAAATATATAAATATATATACGTGCCTAAGGATATTAGGACTTATAAACTATTTAGTATTAAGTTAATAATAAATTAGTATAGTATTAGTAATTATAAATAAATATTTGTTTCAACCGGGTGTCGAACACTGAACCTCTGCTTCACAGACTGTAATTAACTAATAATTAACAAAGCGAATATTTTTTATGTCTTTAAAATTCTTCGTAGAGTATTTTATTCTCGGAGCATTTACTGTTATTTTAAACTCAATAATTACAAATTTAAAATATACCCTAACATTCTATTAATGCACATCGTAATGCATAATAATAAAGTAAAATCATACAGAGTAAGAAGAAATGGCGCCCTTATCGCTAAGAAGCGATTTCTTCCAGGCAACTAATTTTGAGATACAGAGCGATGCAGAAGAGAAATAGCGGGAGGTACAAATAAAAACAAATATAGATAAACACATGAACTACACACAATACATACCAAGTTACATAGATACATACATAAGCTAATAATGACAATAATAATACATATATACTAGAATTTATACGTGATTTATTGTTTTATAACAAACCTAATGGAACTAAACCTAAAAGATATTGAAAATGTAATTAATATTTTTTTGTTAAACAAAAAACGTCAAATATTACACTTGTAATTTTAAAATAAATACCGTTTCTATTAATCCTCTCAATATCTTGTTATCTGCTTAAATATCCATTTTGGAATAATTTAATAAAAGCGTAAGGAGTAGACCCCCAAAAGACAAGTTCAGTTTAACACCAGCAGTTCACATTGAGAACGATAAACATATAATAATTATCCCAATACATTCAAGTAATCAAATATTAAGTAGTTATACATCCTGAAGATGACATTTAAATAGCGAACTAAATTCGTATATCTTGTTTACTATTTACTATACTATATATACCTTGTAGCATATATACTTATAGAATTAAGTAAGGATTTATTGGAGATTAGCATTGATATATATTTTTAATTAGTAATGAACAAAAATGATACTTCTTTGATAAAAGAAGTAGTAACAGAGGAATCATATGAATATACAAAAATATTCTTCCTTAAATATGAAAATTGACGCTATGTTCACATGTGACTAATTCATAAATTATATTGGTAGTATGAAAAATATATATAAATAATTACGTCACAAAATATGAAATGAAAATAGTTTATTAGCATAGGCACTAAAGGCGTGCGCTTGCTCGTCGTTAGACTCTACCGTGACTTCGGAAAGGCGTATGACGAGAAGAATACCACAAGAAACTCGTCATATATATAGTCCAACTCCTCAAGATTCACCCTATTGCACCTTGCTCTCGTGGTCTAGGTAAATACGCGACAAAATCTACATGTCGAGAATCATCAATTTAAGAGAAAAAAAAACATATAAATACACAAAAAGAATCACATTGTACTTCTTGAAATTAGATAATTAGTATCATCGGATTTTATTTATGTCAGCCATTCTCAAAGTGGTGTTCCGCGGAACCCTAGGGCTAAAATAATGCAAAAAATAAAAAGGGAGATTATAAGGTTATATCTAAATATTCCAACTAAATATTACGTAATATTACATTGCAATATGATTATTCATAAATACATATAAATCAGTTTTTTATAATTATATTAAGGCTTTTTCCTTCGCCAAAAAAGTTTGAGAACCGCTGATTTATGTTATTGGCTGCAAAAAATGTATAGGTATATTTTATTACTTTTAGCAATATGTTTTTGGTCTTTATAGATAATTAATTAGGCTACTCTCTCGTTGTGTAACTAATTAGTGACTAAGATCTATGTATTTGTCAGTTTTGTTTTTATATTCTATCAAAATAATTAGAGATAAATACAAGGATTAAGGTGTCCTTAGAATTGCGGCTGTTACAGCGGAGCGGAGTAGGGTGGATCACTCGTGAAGCGACTGGACCAATTCTGCCAAAAGGGCGGCAGACTAGACCTGGATGAAGCCCCGGCTAGTAACAATGAAGGATATGTAAAAGTAAAAGAGTGATCGTTTAAGAGGCGCCAGATGTGTCATTTCCCTTAATGTTACTATAATGTTTTATTTCACGCATAGATGGCGCCACTGTTGTTTAAGAGCGTCAGGAGGCATGAGTAGGTAATTATAGTTAGCAAATAAAAATAATAAAAACTACCCACGTATTGATATGGACATTGGTTAATAAAATAAAATACGAAAATACATTCAATAATTCAATTTATTTAAATTTCAATTAATTTCAGTTTTACCATCCGAGTTTACCAGCATAACCGTATCCAGCGTTACCACCAGCCAAATACGCGGGTGAATTGGCGTAGTAGCCCAAACCTCCATAATGACCGAGTCCAGAAGTTGCGTAATGACCCAGTCCAGCGTAATTAGCCCCAATTCCTGCGTAATTGGCATAAGTTTTCACAGGAGAAGAGTCCACCCTATATTGCGAGACATGAGAGACAGCTTGTCCGTGAGGGTAAGCGTAACCGCCAGGAGCGTAACTTCCGTAATTAGCATAGTTTGCGTAGTTACCATAATTATGAGCGATAGGCGCTGCATTTACGCTGTATTGAGAGACATGAGAAACAGCGTGTGCTGGGGCGGCATAGCCATAAGCAGCTGGAGTGTAACTAGCATAGTTAGCGTAATTCTTTGCGATTGGCGCAGAATGTACGCTATATTGAGATACTGAGGAGACAGCATGTGCTGGTGTTCCATAATTGGCATGTCCAGCATAACCACCATAAAGGTTTCCAGCTGCGGCAACGCCGAATAAACAGATGAGAGTGGTGATCTGGAATAAAAATAAACAACATTAATATTTAAAAGCTTGAAAAGTGGCTTCGAGATTTGCCACTATGCCAGTATTTTTAATATACATTTTTGTTTTAAATCTTACCTTAGAATACATTTCGTTGTGTACAGTTGTTAACAGAACAATGAATTGATAATATTTTCGTTAAAATATATATTTATATACATTTTAAAAAGGATGTTACAATATCGTTCAATGTTAACAGTTTTCATTATATTTTTGTTTTACTATTTAAATGCGATGCCATTGACCTTAAGTTTTCGTTTATTGTCTTCGAAAGTAAATCCGACGGTCGAGTGACCGTGGCTGGGTGGTATTGAACGTGGATCTGGTACAAATTTTGGTTGAGCATTTAGATTATTAGCTAGTAGGCTATGATTGACGAGTTTCTTGTGGTCTTCTTCTCGTCATACGCCTTTCCGAAGCCATTATAGAGTCTGACAATGAGCAAGCGCACGCCTTTAGTGCCTATGCTAATAAACTATTTCATTTCAGCAGGAAGGAGCTCTCACTCTAGCTTCAGGCGTAGTAGTGTTCTTAATAATTATTAGGGTATTTATAAATGTAGTCTAATAAAGACGTATTTACTCTATCTAATTCTGATGTAAAAGCGTGAAGGTATACCTGAATACAGATAAAATATGTTCCGCACGTTATATGAAATAAAATAATAATATTTTTCTCGATCATTTGGGATATATGTCATGTACATGTGACTCTTTACCTTGTCACGTTCTTAACGATATTGTTATTTATTTTGACGATTTAATATTTATATCAAGATTGTTATATTTGTAAATTGTTCTTTGTAATTAAGAAATAAACAAAAGAATAACAATGTACCTAGGGAAGCATGGGTTATTCCGTACGTTACAATCAAGAATCAATCAAGTTCAACGACAATTACAATTAGAACAATGTTTAATCAGCAGTAATATTTATTTGTATGTTTGTATATATTTCATAACTCCTGTCAAATTTAATTCATACATTATTTTGTTCGTGACTTGTTTTGACACTTTATTTGTTTTAAGATAAAATTAGCATCTTAACACTAGAACTACTAACCGGTCAATATGACCAGTTTCTAAGATTCTTCACAAGACTTTTATGTAAAACTTTTCTCATTGTTTTTTGTAAACGATTCTATGTTTTACAATTTTACAATAAATTTATTGAATTATATTATTTTTATTTTGACCGGCTGGTAAAAATAGGCCATATTAAAAGGCTGGTAGTTCTAGTGTTAAACACACTATAGAGTTTGAGTACATTTGTGTCCAAATTTTTTATGATTATTGATACAGAAATAGAGCGCTCATAAAAAAAATCATATTATTGTGGTAGTCACCAAATCAAGTCACTCCTTTTTGTATTTAATTGTATATCTTGAAGTAACCATTGTATTATATTATAGTTACAGCCTCAATTGTTTCGTAATAAATCGCATAGTCATTTAAATTAGCTGATATACATCGTTATGCTTTTGATAATACAAGGTAAGGCAGATTCATTGGATCTCTACTTTTTACTATAATTGACGTATATTTAGTTTTTAATGTAAAATCCATTTAAAAGTGTTAAAGAATTATTTGCAGAAGTCTAATGCAATTGGCATCTTTATTTCTTATAATTCAACTTGCATTTAAAACAATAATTTGAGAGAACGATTTAAAAAGGCGTTTCGCTTTTAACTAAATGAGCCGAGTGACTTTAACAAATGGGGTTTTAAGGAGCATGAAATTTTTAACAAAAAGTTGATTTAGCTTTATAAATAAAACTGCTCTAGCACGTTTTACTTCATACATAAATGGTAATCTAGAATTCAGTCAATGAGCGATAATAACTGCTACCGATCGAGGACAGACTCTAGTTGTAGCAGATTTTCTTTTGTTTATTACTTTATATGCAATAGACTTAATACGTAACCTTTGGATAGTCGAAATTGGTTAAGAGAATTTTAAGGGAAGAAAATAGTTATAATAATAACAAACATAATTACAAGAATAGATATACATAGAGACATTGATAATTTTAATATATTTAAAAATAATCTCAGTGTATTTTTAATCAACAAGTCCTACTATACAGTTGGTGAATTTATGAGTGACATTTTGTAAGATTGTTGACATAGTAAATTTTATATAGAATTATTCACATGCCATATATAATGTGTAAAATATGTGATACTACTAACATTACTTTAACACTAGGTTTACGGACGTTTTCTATATACCTACTTCTACTAAAATGCGTCAATTTGACGCATATCGTAGAGATAGGTATACCATAAGGACAAGTTCAGTAATTCAACACTTTTAAAGAAAATTGACTTCAATTTATATTTCCCTCGATCAATGAATAAAAGTCATACAGAGATAAAATAAAAATTTAAACAGTTTTTGGTAATTCTCTAATAAAAGTCAAAATGCGTCAAATTGACGCGTCCCGTAAACCTAGTGTTAAGACCAATGTTACTAACCATATTTATGGCAAATAAATGAATTTGAATATTTTTAAATTGATAAATAATAGGCTATTAGGATTAATAGAGTATTGAATAGACTAAGGATCTACTCCACGGTTTTTCTACGTTTTAAGTTATCTCATAGAAATGTTTTATTATATCTGCAGTACCATACTAAACGTGCTATTCCAGTTTCTATGTTAGGATGGTCTTACACAACCGTATCTTAGCATTATAAACCACTATATTTCTAAGATATAACCTAATGGTTTACATTTCTGTTTTAGTATGTGTTATTGTAATAAATTAAAGAAGTTAAGAGGTAATGTATATGTAAATAAAAATTACTAAATGACTCGTTTATGTATTAGAGGAATGTTCGTGCTAACACTTTGTGTTATTTTTGTGTAATTAAAATTGGTGTTTATGTTACGAAATGTGATTTACTTATGTTTGTGTTTTATGTAGGTATTTTTGACATTGTAAATAATCATAATATTATTTACTTACACGATTTAGGGTTTATTTTTTTAAAAAAGAAGTATAATTTCAATATAAATTTATTTTCACAATTTGTATAAAACTATACAAGTAATAAATATATAATAACTAGATATACACATTTATATTGAGGTGATCACCATCCGTAGTTCGCTGTTAGGCCGTTGTAGGCGACGTGAGATACAGCCGGGGCAGCAGAATAGGCAACCGCTGATTTATAAACTGGAGCTGCGGCGTATGTGGCAGCCACTGGGGCGGAATAAGCAGCATGGGCAGCATAAGTTGCCACTGGAGCGGAGTAAGTTGCAACTGGGGCGGCATGAGCAGCATAAGTCGCAACCGGGGCAGAATAGGCCACTGGGGCCGCATGAGCAGCATACGTCGCGACAGGGGCGGAGTAAGCCACTGGAGCAGCTGAGTAAGCGGCAACCGGTGCGGCATAAGTCTTAGCTACGATTGGTGCAGCATGAGCGGTATGGGTGGAATACGAAGATACTGAGGAGACTGCTGGGGCGAAAGATTTGACGATCGGAGCGGAGTATGCGACTGGAGCGGCATGCGCTACAGCCAAAGGAGCGGAATGGGCTACAGCGACAGGGGCGGCATGAGCGGTGTGGGTTGAGTACGAAGTGACGGAAGAAACTGGGGCTGCGTAGGACTTGGCGTAAACTGGAGCAGCTGCGTATGCCGCGACTGGGGCGGCGTATGACGCTACGGCTGGGGCTCCGAGAAGACCACCTGCACGGACTGCTGCTACAGCGCAGAGAAGGATGATGAACTGAAAAAAGAAACAAATTTTATTATTCTACCCAGCTATAGTGCAATTCTCTACAGGCTTTGTGTGCTAGCAATATAAATAAACAATCTAGCAAAATGTATGTCTTATACGCGCACCTTAGCTGCCATTTTGCGATGTTTAATTCACTACGGCAAGTGATACACAATTCGTAAATGCATGCACTTTTATACCGGGTAACTATCCCCCGGCGTACTTGCGCATACGACCATTTCGATGTTAAATGTCACTCGTCGGTCCACCTGATTAGTGTCTTGTCAAAAGCGAATTAGAAACTTTAAATTAGATCATATTTCTACAAGTTTGAATATCTGTTCTGTTTGATCTGTATTCGCATGAATTAATTTTCTATATTTTATTGATATTTACATTACTTGCATACTGGAGTGCAATTAGTTTTCGATAACGAGGTCAAAATGTTGCAATTTCAACGTGTGATATTAATTATTAGTAAATAATATTTTGTATTAGATTATTTCACGTGCGTGAATGGAATTAAGTAGGTGCATATTTCAATTTCTATAAAAAAAACAAAAAGGTAAGTCTTTATTAAATGATAACTTAACTTCCTTAAAAATAGTGGTATGTCTGTCAGAAATACTCGAAGCTCAAATAAGCTGCATATTCCTAATTTCTGTTTCCGTAAAACGAGTCGTTGTTTCACCGGGATTGGCATAAAGAAAATTATCATTTCAAGAAAATCACAAAAAGCAAACCTATTCAAAAATCATATTACACGTTAGATGAATATCTTATAGATAAAAAATATTGGACATGATCAATATCATTTTGTGTTTAGCCATAGGTATATAATAGGATCACAATGCCCCTATGCGGCAGCTATTCTTCTACGTCATAGTAGATTTATTATATACTAGCTGTTGCCCGCGGCTTCGCTCCCGTTAAGAAGTATTATTATTAATTAGGTATAGTTTTTGCGGCTTTATTTTTGTTCAGCGTGTGTAAAAACGTCTTCATCACAGTAACTCCAATCTTTAATTTCAGTTCAATCCGTCGAAAATCTAATAAGATTTATACAAACTTTCATCCCCTATTTTTTCCCCTTAGGGGTGGAATTGATCAAAATCCTTTCATAGCGGATGTCTACGTCATAACATCTACCTGCATGCCAAATTTCAGCCCGATCCGTCCAGTGGTTTGGGCTGTGCGTTGATAGATCACTAAGTCAGTCAGTCAGTCACCTTTGAGTTTTATATATATAGATAGACTAGCTGTTGCTCGCGGCTTCGCTCCCGTTAAGAAGTATTATTATTAATTAGGTATAGTTTTTGCGGCTTTATTTTTGTTTAGCGTGTGTAAAAACGTCTTCATCACAGTAACTCCAATCTTTAATTTCAGTTCAATCCGTCGAAAATCTAATAAGATTTATACAAACTTTCATCCCCTATTTTATCCCCTTGGGGGCAGAATTGATCAAAATCCTTTTTTAGCGGATGCCTACGTCATAACATCTACCTGCATGCCAAATTTCAGCCCGATCCGTCCAGTGGTTTGGGCTGTGCGTTGATAGATCACTAAGTCAGTCAGTCAGTCAGTCACCTTTGAGTTTTATATATATAGATTATATTATGACATAAGTGGACAATGCCAGTATACAGCAGTTAAATCAAATGAATAATAATTTAATTCATTTATATTTGTTTTTATTTTGACGAGTAAAAGCGCTCTATAGGAGCCCAATTACTAAAAGTAAATAAATTAAAAAAAAAAGATAATAAACAAAAATAAAACAAAACAATTGATATTATAGTGATGCTTTGTTTACAATTAATGTCTCATACGTTGAGATAGCACTCTAGTTTTGCAACTTGTTAGACTGGTCGCTTTTGTATTGTTGCAATCTTATTCGTTACAATACTCTTGCGCCTTTGTAAGTGATCAGATTCATCTCCTGGTTTGTAATATGTTCGAAACAAAAC
>JAPWLS010001240.1:0-41126 GCA_028551675.1 Tineola bisselliella
AGATAAATTAAGAAACAAATAAAACGTGAACAAACTGTAGAATAATTTATTTATATTAAAAAAATTAACTAAAAAAAAAACAATCACTAGTAAAAAAAAAACTTACTTTAAGCTTACATAAAAATAAAAAAATAAAAATAATTAATCTAAAAATAATTTAAATAAAAAAACAAAATTTAGTATTGGGCGTGGGTACAATAAAGGCTACATATACTTTTTAAAAAAAAAATTAATAATATTACAAAATTTTATAATAGATTTAGGTATTACGATACCCAGGTATTATGTGCTCCCCCCCTTCGACTGGTAGGCAGGGGTACCCAGGTATTCTGGCCAGTTAGTAGTGCTATAGGAAGCTTTATAGGCTTCAACCCGAGACTGAAACCCTGGAACATGATATTATAAACACTACATATAATATTCAAAAGATTACACAATTATAAAGCTATTAAGCCACTACAAAACAATCACACTTACTACATTGTTTTCTTATATAATTTAATCTATGACAATTACAATAACCAATTACAACAATGAAACAACAAAATTAAACTTTAGGTTAATTATTTATATATAATAGTATTTATTTACACAACTTACCCAGTATTGGGGTTGACAGCACTATAATTTAACTTTATTTAATATTTAATTAGTTAATTTACAAAAAATAGGTGCGGAGCAACGCTTGCCAAAAATTCTCTCTCTTTTTTTTTTACTACCTACAGGTCACTTTTTTTTTTAGCTGAAGCGCCTGAAAATTTTGTAACAAGCAAACAGATATACTTGTCTAAATTATAATTATAATAAGGCACTTTTTAATGCATTGTTACATTATATATCGTAATACATTTTAGGGAAGCCTTAAATGCTACGTCGTATTACTTGGTGCACGCGACCCACTGACTTATCCAATGAGTCACGGAGGCGCTCAATTAAACATTCATATGAAAACATTTATTGTCTGCGTACAAATGAATCAATGTTAAATATGTGGCAGACTCACCGGCGTTTGACGAATTTTCACGAAATTTCACGAGCGACTGAGCTCTCCGTCCGACCGAATTGCTCATATTATTCCGTGTAATATGCGGGCAGTTATTGTACATTCAGTCATCGCATTGAGCACAACAAGGGCAAGCAGATCGAGTGCTTTGAAAGCAACTAGTAGAATAATACAATTGGCTCTGTAGAATAATACAAGTGTCGTGGAGAGCGCTCGAAAGCGTCGGAGCAGATAAAACTTTCTTAAAAGCTGAGAACATTAAAGCTAACTGCAATACACTGACAGAAACAATGCGCGCGCCCGGCCTCGGACACATCGCAACTTTCGCTGTAAAAGGATTCTTTTCATGAGCATTCACTCTTTAGCCTTATATAAACTTTTATTTGTAATATAACACACAATGTACGTACACTATATATGTATAAAAAACCCACGACTACGTTCTCTTTGAATAATTATTTCTAGTTAATAAATTTAAAAAATATGAAAATTAAGTAACGAAATTTATATTCCATTTATCACTGAACGGTCTTCGGCAGCTCACTCCCTCTCTCTTTTTCTCACAAAAATTGTCTCCTTTTACGCGTAGATTGAACATCGTTCATGAATACTAAATCTGCAGGGTTATTCTCTATACAAGATCAATCCTAATTCAACGACAGTGATCTCACTTTGCGTTCTTGTTTGAATTGATGCGATCGTATTTCATAGTAGCATTATATTGATGGCATGATTTATATTATTTCAAATTGTTTGTATTAACTTTTGCTCATTATTGAACCATGAATGTTATAATAATGATCAATTCGCGAGCTTTCATCCAAGGCGGGAAATAATGTTTGCCTTTGCTAAAATAATGATATACTCATAATATTATTTGTGCGTGATTATTTATTCCTGTTGCTGTATCATTCATGGAATGGGCCGGAATAGTCCCGCGCAAAGTTCGGTCGGCCGGTATTTTCATAAAAGATACCGCCAAATCTGCGGGCAACGAGCCGTCTAACCTTTTTTATAATTTCCTTAAGCGTGAAGTCCCCCGACTCACTATCACCAAAGCATAATAACTTACAGATATGAGTGTGTGAGTGTTTTCTTTTTAATTACGAACGTATTTTATTAGTTTAAAGTTAATATCACTTTTGTTTCTGTTACAATGTGACTATAATGAGTAGTGCACCTCATATGTGTATGTCAATGTCAGCAAGTATCTCTTAGGATTGGAGACTTTGACATATGGGTTTACGAATGAATTAAAACTTTGTATTTTCTTATTGAATACTCGACATTGGCAGAATTGTCTTTAATAGATATCTGAGGCCAAGAAAACAAGAAGAAGAAGAACCTTTTAGAGAAACTTGTGTGATATAATATTGCGGATTAAAACGGATTAAAAATATAATTATCACAATGCTTTGTGGCAATAAAAAGAACAGAAAAAACAAGAAAGATGGCACTGACAGACTAAACGTCAAAACCTCAAATCTTCTTAAATAAGTATTTTCGGCTTGTAACCCACTCGCTGCCTCTGCTTCACATATTTACAGCACACGGGTGTCGGTGGAACTACCAAACTCTTCAACCATACTCACAGTAGCGTTCCTATAACTTAATTTGCTTGGTTGTGCGATACTGTCTCAGGTCATTCACGAATAACTAATTATAAAAACAAAACATGCGGCTTACTATCGTATTTATTTTCATGAAGTTGAGCGTTCATAAAGCCATTACAAAGTTTTCCAAACGTCAGAGTAAATAAATCCAATAAACGCGAAGAAAGTGTTTTAAATAACTTGATTGTGTTGTTATTCATTTTCTTCAATGAAAGGCAGACGGCCGCGCGTGTGTGTATGTATGTATGTGTGTGTGTGTGTGTGTGTGTGTGTGTGTGT
This sequence comes from Tineola bisselliella, assembly GCA_028551675.1. Classification (NCBI taxonomy): domain Eukaryota; kingdom Metazoa; phylum Arthropoda; class Insecta; order Lepidoptera; family Tineidae; genus Tineola; species Tineola bisselliella. The sequence goes on from JAPWLS010001240.1 coordinate 2,896, forward strand.
GTGTGTGTGTGTGTGTGTGTGTGTGTGTGTGTGCAAAGGTCCTATTCCTATATAATTAGGAATTTCATTTCGCTAAGACACAAGGAGAGGTGGAAATCCAAGAATATTTTCCCAACGCGTCGTGCCTCACGTTCCAGGCAGACGTCCCGACATTTCTGTGGGAAAAACCAACAGGACCCGTCTTCGTGTCGTTTCATTCTTGCGGTTCATTTGCTTATTGTGTAGTCATTGCTTTTTATGAAATATAGTAGATGTTTAAAGCCGAAATTGACATAAACTTGAAGTCAAAGGCCAGCAATTGCAGAAGTGGGAGAAGAGAAGGGAGTTTACAAGCTGTGAATCAAAAAGATGGATGAAACGAAGGAACAATACTAGTAAATGATTGTGTCTAACTCTGTTTAATAATAATCGCATGTGTTGTTTGTTTGTGTGATAACAACACATAATCACAATATGAAAAAGAGATTTGTAAGCAATAAAACTGAGATGAAAATTTATATCGGATTTTAAAATATAAGCAAATGTTAAACGGATTAATGTTAAGGATAAAACCGACGAGGAAGTTAATCTTATTACGCTTTATTCTAAAATGTATAATCTGTGGGACGTGACTGTTGTTCTGTTGTCAAAGAGGAACCATTTTCATACAAATGAGGATGATCACGAATTGAGAACCAAAGCCACTCATAGTTTTCTAGTTCTATGATATATTTTCTGTATAGGTCAGCCCTGTGTCACCCCCGCACCTCCGCACCTCACTACTTCCATAGTCACCAAGCCACACTCAAACGAAGTTTAGTAGCGCGTGTGTATTGTTGACAATCCCTCGCAAATCTCACCCCAACACAAAATAGGGGATGCTTTCTCAATTACTTTATAGCTCACAGATATTATTGTTAGAGGGTAGAAAATTATTTTATACAAATCCCACTTCGACGTCGAAATAGTCGGCCCAGCGATGTTTCCCACCTTTGTAGCCGCATTTATGTGAAGTGATTCCAGCTGTAAGGATCGGCAGCCTTGGCACCGCCATGTCGACGATCATTCCACATGAAACCGAGATATGTACATAAATATTGTTTGTTTGTGTTAAGTTTGTGAAATTTATTCAATCTAAAGGGTTATTTATATAAATGTTTTATCGTGATTTCTTTCAAATGCATTATTTATTATGTTTTTGTTTTGTTATGAGATGTGCTGCATTTCATTTAAACACCATTCCTGACATGTGTTGTTGTTATTGTTAGTAGGAAATAAATGCACAGAAATGACTCAATGAAGGCCAAAGCCGTAAAAGGAAGTCGTTTTGTTAAACCGTTAAACAATACAATTCACTTGCATAATAAAACAATAACATAATCATAAAGTTGCTGATACGTGCGAACAAATTTCACCCCCGACGCTAGTGCCCATGAGTCCCCTAAATATATTCGGTCCATGGGTCCAATGCACACGATGGGATTTTATTGTGACATGTCTGATTCGTACCATGGGCCGAACCTGTAGTTAGTGCAAGCGGAATAGTGCCGAGTGGTATAAAAGTCTGGCGTAGATAAAGATATGCCATAAAGTATAATATTTTGTGTTCTATTATGATATATTTGGTTGCTCATGGAAAATTGTTTCTCGCAATAATATTAGTAGTTTACAGTTTTTGTTATTTATATGTTGTGGGATGTGGGATGTATTTAATTCATTATGTGAATATCTCGTACAAAACTCATATGTTATCTTCATAATTGTAAAGAATAAGACATGGGAAGCCGGAAGTCGACACAATAGGCGTTCGCTCGACCGCGACGGCAATTCGTTCACGTACTATGATTTAGGGAGCGCTCATTGCCGACGAGTCATCCGTGTGCCTCTACTCATGATACAAGAAAAACTTTTGGATATACATATACATGGATACATTGACGCCAATGCATGATTACGCATGCGGGTGCCAATGTGTCATAGTAACGACTTGCAGATGACAGAATCACATAAGAAAAGCAAAAGACAGTCCCCCTCTATACGCGCGTATATAATAAGTACGTATACTTATACATGTACTTTTGATATCATTATAATAATATGATCGTAGATCAGTGAGCTGGAGATTATTTTCACAGTTCCATGAACCGAAGAAAACGATTCGCCTTACTGCCACTTACTGCCACGACTGAAAAAATACCTCACGCAGGACACTCTTCCTGTTATTCTGTTAAATGTTAGCACAGTGGACTGACAGATGACAGGCTTAGTCCCGACTTAATATTATTAAATGGCAGCAGAATTAATTTCGTATTTTTTGAGCGAAATATTTAAATATCAAATGTAATTCTTAGGAGTGCTTGTTCAGTTTCCATTTAATAGCTCATGAGAAAGAGATGAAAAGGCAGTCGCGGTTCCATTGCACTGAATACCTGAATGCATTTGACCATGGCCGCTTTGGAATCGGTGTTCAAAGATCACATTCGAATATGACTGTTTTTCGGGCATAAAGCGGCAGACGGACCTGGAAGATAGACAGCTTTGTTACATTTTGTAATTTGTGTCTCAAAATAGCGCTCGGGCATCTCTCTTTCATGGTGTTCCATTTCCAGCGATCGTAATGTGCGGTGCATCAAAAGCATAGCGCACGCCTCTATTACACACGCGATAAGGTCTATTTATAAATTTACAATATAACCACACCACTCATAGATTTAAATAGAAACCATTGCGGCCGCATATAGTATACTTGTATTAACAATAACGTTGCAATGCATTATAATATTCACAGAGTCCGAGAAACACGGTTTAACATCAACGACTTTAAATATTGCAATGAATTTTGTTTATTTATGAAATTAACGAACAACAGAACAAGAGTGTACTCGGTATGGGCGGGTATCAAACCATTTACCCAGGGTTATAAGAGACATTGATAATTTTAACATATTTAAAAAGAATCTCAACGTATATCTAATGAACAAGTTCTACTATTCAATTGGTGAATTCATGAGTGACACTTTGTAAGTTTGAATTTAATTTGACATTATTCAGCATTTAAGGTTGACATTTCTATTATAGTAAAATTTCAGACCTATGTTAGTATTATATTTATGGCAAATAAATAAATTTGAATTGTGTAACTTATATGACATATAAGTATATTTACAATGTGCATTACAGGTGCCAATAAAAGAGAACAATTCGTGTAACAGCTTTCAGTTGTAGCGATTGATGGCTAATATAGTATGCAAACATGAAGCAATGGGATGTGGAAAGCTCGTGCGAGTTTAATGAAAGTAATTAAAAGCAACTCTCATTATTCGTTGCGATGATGTTTTAATATACCAACAATCACCAATTATGATACGAACTATACAAATATTATCACAATTGTTGAATAAATAAATATTAATTTTGGTGAAAATTGGCAATTACGGCGAAATGATATTTTGATAGGTTTTTGTTCATTAATCACACATCCGATGCATGTAGGTGTATATATATATCAGTGACAATAAACGTACAGTCCGCCGTATTAAAAGGAAGGTCAGTGAAATAGTTGATCCGCCCGAACTCGCCTCTGAGATAAAACACTCGTAGAAATTACTTCTGTTACCGACTGTACTCTCAGAGTTAATTGAAAAATCTCACTGGTCAATGTACTTTGAGATCTATTCTCGCGGGCATTGGGTGCCTTGTCGTTTGGTTGATGTTGTTTGTGTTTGTTTGTGGTTTTCTCTAATTAAGATAATAGAGGATTTAAGAGAAATGACCAATTTTAAGTGATAGGGTCCTGGCATCTGCGCTCGGACGATCGCTGGACGGTGGTCGGTGACAATCACACATGTTACCGTATGCAATGATTATACCACGATTTTCACGTTTCATTATTTTGTAATATTATGCTCATTAAAATAAAACTGAATGAAATCCCTTATTGAAAACCACACGGGGCTGCTACATCTTCATTCTCAATATGTCTGACGATAAAATATATTAAATCCCCGGATAAAAGTGGAATCTATTAATATGTATTTAACAGTATACGAGCATATACATGTATATAAGGAGCATCCTCTGATCCGGCTTACCCGGGCCGTTCTCGATACACGGTAATCCGGACAAATTGGTGGCCGCGACCTACTCGACCGAGATATCCGGACATTTCGCTTTTTTCACTACATTTACTTAACAAATAATTGGCAATATTGACACGTTTGCGTTTAAGAGGTGTCTATCACACCCGGATAATATATGTTATTCAAGTCCTCATTCCACTATACCTGCTATGCCACAAAAGGGAAATGTAAGCACTAAGTATACATTACACGTGAGCAAGATAAAGGATAGGTGAGGTCAGGGATTAGAGAGGGACGCACTGATTTATGTGGACCCCATGTGGAATATATCGCTATTGTTATTGTTACTCTGGCGTTAAAGCAACTTTTCCCTTCTCAATGGCTCTCTTTTGCAATTGCGTACGCGGACATATGATTATTAAATTAGACGAATGCTTGTGAATGTGCATAATATTGGGAAGTGTTTCCCCGCAGGCTGGCAACACTCCAACATTTGAGGGATGGGATTTTGTCTACTTAGTGATGTGTCTTCCGGGGAACTAAGACTGGGAAACCGCCGCGACTGCACGCTGACGTACCTACCATGGTGATTGGTATGTTACGAGTGTGCATTTGCGGTCCTTATTGTTATGTATTGACAAATGTTCCATTGAAACGGTTCCCAAACAGGTTTCCAAAAAGCAATGTAAAAGAGGATAATTCAAAAAGTTTTATAATTTGTTTCGTAAAATTAGTAAAAGTAATTTATTTGCGCCCCAACTCGATAAACCGGAAATGGAAACTTATAATTGATACAAAAAAGGGGACGCCATTTTAAACACATTTCACCAACGTTCGCAAGCAAAACGAAAAAAACTTGAACAAAAACTCAATCCATAAAAATGAAAATTGTTATTATGCCTACTCTTCATGTGCATATAGCAATCCAAATATATTATTATTATTATTGCAGAAACAATTCAATAACATCCCCAACAAAAAGGTCTCTGACTCATAATTACTGCGTAATCTACAATATTAAATGAGAATGAAATGATAATTATTATATCAAGTAGTTTCAGAGGGTCGGCAGATGCGGGAATAGATAGATGCAGATAGGGGCAGATAGCACGCTCATGTGATATCATATTTAGTTTTTAATAACCCTTTTTATATTGTCTTTGTGTCCCATAATTTATTATCGCATTTTGTTTTTCTACTCTACATAACGCTACAAAAGAAAAAAATACGAACGGGTCACACAGGCACTTGATCATACGAAGGGTTACAAATTAAAAAGTTGAATTAATGGTTTTTTAAATAAAATTATCAATTTAATGTGTAATATGTGTAATTGGGATTATTACCACTACCACTACCACCATAATTTATATTCGATTAAACTGAAATGTTAATAATTAATGGTGATTATTGCATATATTCAGTGAGTAGTAGATATGAATCAATTTAACTATTGTATACGCATGTACCTACCTATTGGTTATATAACTATACTCTCGTATACCAAGTATGCCTATATATGAGTACATCGTACGCAGATAAAGATATACGTATTGAGAGCTGGGAGCTGATTACTCGAAGCATATCTTTAATGACTATTAATAAGTTTCAAAATGGCGTTGAGGTAGAATGGAGCAGAGGGGCGGGGGATGAGGGGGTGCCTTGTGCATGATTTTGACGTCGTTTGATGAACTTCCACGACTTAACCAACTTTCTGGTAGATTATTGCCTGTCTATTATATTTGCTTTGTGTAATATCCAGTGTGTGCCGGGTGATTGAGACGAACGCTTGGAGCCCAAAGTGTATAAGTGATATTAATGGACTCCAGTTGCAAATTGTTTCTACATGAAGCTTCGGTTTGATCTCGCGTCTACTTTTTGTGCAATTCGCAATCAAAACATTTGTGACGCCATCTCTCCATTATGTAATGAAGTTAACAAAATATGTAGCCTTCTCCCAGCGCATTGCAAAGTGATTGCTTCGCTCATTAAACTCGTGTTCATATTAATCATTCAGTATTATTGTGCTTTGTTTTGTTTCTTCTCGTTAGAGCAATTAGGAAACGGAATTGTGCCTGAGTTAGATTAATAATATCGTTTAATTGATTTGTTCATGTGGGTGTTATGTGGGTATTATGTGGGTGACAAGCGATTAAACAATGTGATTGGAATGTACGGTCAAAGAAAGAGTACAGGCAATGGGATACGAATTATAAAAAGTATATTTTCTTTGTTTCAGATGCAACAAATAAAACTTCAGGAACTATTCGTGAAGAGAAGAAAGAAAACTATATAAACATAAAGAAGTAACTTTGGTTATTGTGTTGTGCGATGTTGTCTGCTGTGCGCTTTACTGGTGTGGTGATGTGATGACAAAATGAAGTTGTGGAAGAGTCTCAAGGTGACGATCGGGAACAAAGCAGACAGCAAAAGCTCCTCACAAGAACTGCCGCAGTGGGGGGGAGCCGGCTATGAACTAGATGGTCAGTATGAATTGGGTCCCTTCAGGTTGGAACATATTACCTCTATGCGAACGTATTTCTGCGTAATATCGTCGTGTGCAAATCTGACAGCTGACAGGATCATATATCTGGGTCTTATAAATAAATATATGTTTTATATGGCGGAATACGGCGGCACTTTCAGTGGATTTCAACACGTTTACGGTCGCATACTTTGCTACTCAGCGCTCGACATACTTCCAATGAGATTTCCAAAATCTTATTCGTAATTCCCAGACACGTTATATGTATATCTAGATGTTATTGTCAACTTTTATATTGACTAAAAATATATTCAATATTATAATATACCTACAAGTTTTGAGCAATATCAAGAATTGCAGCCGCGGTGGGATAGGCAGGTGTCTACTACGAGTAATGCGATACATTAAAAACAAACAATTAGAATAGACTCTTGTGAAATGTTAATTAAGAGTTTGATGGAATAATTTAAAGGGACGACTCGCCGACACAAGAGAAAGATAAAGGATGGGGCGGCCATTTTGTGCAAAATAGATGCGCACGTGACAATACACAGCCCACCGAGTAGCCCCCAATACGAGTCAAATAATAAAATGTCTAATTGCATAGATGCAGTGGTCTAAGCAGAGAATGACGCCAACGATGATTACACCTGCTCGATGTACGAATTATAGAAGTAATAGTGATGTACCCTCATTGTTATCAATGATTTCCCTCTCAGTGGATGAGAGATGTCCAAGTGCACATCCTCTGCAACCGAAGCTCGGATGTTTGCCATCTGAACTTGCAATCGAGACAATCGATTGTTTTATTTACTTTCTGCTTCCAATGATGTTTCAAACAACAAGCCACTGTCATGTGCTGAAACTGATACTGTAGGTACTGATACCAGCAGTCGCACAGCCATCAAAATAGCTGTATAGCAACTTCACGTATTATCTAAATTGCATTTTATTGATTTTTTTCTTTGCATTTTGTGTATTATAAATGAACTTCTACTTCGTGTTTGTCTTCTTTCTCTGAATTATGTACGAGTGTATTTTTAACTCGCCTATATTAAAACTAAAAGAATGAGTGACGCCTCTCTGTCGGCCTAATCAATTGCATTTCTGTGTTTTGTTCGCGTTCCTATATTCTTGGGTTCGTCATATTCCTATTGAAGAGCGATTCTTTACTCAATTTTGATTGGTCAGGATTGGGATTGTATGTCCCGAATCACGTGATTTACGATCCAATTTTGAATTTGTAATTGTCAGTGATATTGTATCGAAGAGCGAACATCCACATTCGAGAATAGAATGAAGATTTCTCACAGAAAGTTGTTCGTATAAATCATTGCATTTTAATAATGAATGATTGATGACACACTGCGTCGAGATCAATGATGTGCACTTGGTGTAATAATATGATAGGAAGCAATTGTCACTTTAACATCTGATGTGCAATAATCGATTTTGTGTGAAGCTATGGGCATTGAGTTGGGAAAGTACATTCTTGAAGTATGAAGAAGTATTCCTAAGCGCAAAAGCATTATCGATAGTCCAAACATGCCCAATGCCCATCCCCAGCAATGACGGGTGTTATGTTCGTCATAAATTTTCTAAGCATAATTTCAATATTCATTTGAGTTGTCTGTCTCTGTGATGCTTGTTTTGTGTTGTCCCCACTATTGGCCCGTTCGCTGACAATTACAGCTATTGGTATACAATCTGCATAATTCACTCCTTCAACGGCAACTTATTCTAATGTTATATCTTGAAACTTACTCTTAACAAAGCCCCACACCAACGTCAGCGTTCACAAGAGCGTCGTATTCACAAATTTTCTCAAACCTTGTTAAAGTTGTATTGAACTTATTTGAATGAAAATAATCTGGCGGCTGCTGTAAGTGTCCCCATTGGCTTATTCTGTTCCAATTGTGGTCGCAATGTTCAAGTGTCAGTCTGCGTGAGCAATGTTATGGTGAGATGTGGATTTCCGTCCTTCCCTTCCATGTTGTTGATTTAGATCAATTTTACAATTGCTATAGACAGGGCACCAGTTGCCCGCGGGGGGTTAAAAGTTTAATTAAAGCAGGCTCTTGCTTGCGAGGCGGGAAGGGCATCACCCCCGCACCCCCGCACCCCCGCAACCCGCACCCCCGCACACGTGCTCGCATAAAAAGTACCTTATAAAGTACACCTTCACAGTTTTATGAACACTTTTTTCAGGGTTGCACTCGCTCACACTTGGCCATGATTTAACTCTATGTTGTATTATTTTATTTACACAATTTTCCTTATCGCAATTTAATGCAAAATTAATGCCCAATGGATGTGGGTTGATAATTGGTAATAAATAATTCATTGTAAAATATTAAATATTGTAACATGATTGTGCAAACCCTGCCGCCCTGCGGAGTACAAAGTTGTTAAATAAAAGCGTGCGGGGGAGCGGGGAGGGTTGTGCGCGTTCCAGCGATTCATTCATTCATTCATTCGTTCGCTCGTTCATTCGACCGAAATGAAAGATTATGAAGATAAAGTGGATTTAATAAAACATTTAATTGTCTCTTTACGTTATATTAAGAAGATATTGAGTTATATTACGATGTCTAATTTAAGAGAATGCACAGTACAGTAATGAGGCACGCGTCCGCCACAAAAGGTGTGACAGTAAACAAAATTAGAAGGTTTTAGCAGAAAGGTGCGGGCAGGAGCGGGCGGGGGCGGAGGGAGCACTCAGTGGTAAAAGCGTCACGTTTTTAGCAGCAGCGTAATGGATTACGTGATTGAGGGAGAGACACGCGAGAGGCTGCAGATCACGCCTTCTCCCATTCACGCCATGCCCATTGCCCTGTGCATTGCAGAACGCAACATGTCTTCAAATGGATGAGCGGGCGCATAACACTGTACAATTAGATATCGCTAAAACAAATTCTAATATCTCTTATTATTATTATTATTATTGCCTGTTAATAATAATCGTATTAATCGTGTATCGCGTAACGCGTCTGTCCTTTTAATAATTTCAATAAAGATCCGTTACGATGAAGACGTTCAGCATTTGGAACTAACAATAACATGCAAACTTCAGCAGGGCAAAGCAACTCAGATATATAGAGAGCTTCCCAATTGTTCAATTGTTTTGTAATAAATCCGTTTTGGCACATTCTGCGCTGATTTCAATTGTGAATCAGTGAAGGGTTCTGCGTCCTTTGCACATTCGACCCAACCGAGGCACGCACACATCACTCTACTGCACGACAATATTATTATTAAGTTGAGAAAGGATGAGCAAATATGTTTGCCGGAAAGTTCATTAAAGTTGTGAATATAGAATGCATCGAGGTGTTTTGATGCAATTTTGTTTAGTCCATAAAAGGAATTCATGCGCCTGCGGAGAAGAGTCGATTTGCCAAAACCAGCAGATTGGTATTTACGAACGAGTTGGGATCATTTTATGCGTCGGATACATTCTCATAGTTTTTATTATTTACTTTTAATTCAACTTTAAACATACATACAACATATACGCATTACGATGTACACAATATTGGTAATTGATTGGAGTCCACGTCGTCCTGTTATTACATTCTATTTTAGTTTGAAAACGTTGATTGAATCAGCCACTCCTCGCTGAATTCAACGGCTGAACGACTCAGCACTAGTTTTCATTGTGCATTTTTTCAACATTTGGCATTTCATATATAACATGAATAATGTGACTAAATTAAAACGTTTCATGCGGCTTACGAGTGCAAGGGCTTTTGTTATTTACTTTAATCCGACGCCGCGAAGTTCGAAAGTGACCGAAGGCTGCTACGGCGGACTTGCTGGTTCTAACTTTCGTTCAGATCATAATACCAGCTACCACCATGGAACAGCAAACTACTTTATTTCAATTTATTAGCAAATACTTGTCTTCAATATGTAAGTGTTGAATTTGTTCGCAGTATTCAAGTCCCAGACGTCGCTGTCCACCGACTCCGGCCTGTGCACTGAGCGAGGGCTGCGGCGGGCACACATCGACCTCATCAGACCTCCGGGCAGAAGGATAGGCCTCAAACTGGCAGGTACTCACACTATCAGCGCATAAATATCACACGATATAATAAAGTTCAAATGGAGGAAATCCGGTGACAATTACTTGGAAATATCTTTGTACAGTGAGCGCCAGAATGAAACGCCTTTCATAACGAAGTACAGTCGGACGCTAATTGTGGACGCGAACAGATTTACGGCGTAATTAGTGCGTCAAAGCAAACATTCTAAATTTATGTTTATGTTTGCATTCAGCAATGCGATGCCATGGACGCGACGCACAGCATTCGCTGAACACATATAAAAACATTATTATATATTCATTATTTGAATGAGCAAAACATACCTATAGGTGCTTAAAAGAGAACAAATAGATCACATTCCTCCCGTCTTCTAAGAATATGCCCGTATGTGAAATAGTTGCTTGCGTGGACAGATTAATGCGGCAATTAGTGCGTGCAGTCGCGTGCAGTCACGTGCTCGGGGTGACAGAATAACCGTACGTGTCAAAGCAATCCTAACACCCGACACACACACACACACACACACACACATCATTAAAACAAATAGAATTATATAAATGTGTATAAAATGTTCCACGAACTGACAAAAGGAGACAAACTTTTTAGAATATAAATCAAGCAGAAAAAAGTTATTCAAAAAATATGCCCCGTAATTGGCTTCAGAGGCAGTTGGAAAGTTAAGAATCGATTATCCAAGAGAGAGTTTGGCCGACCACGACCGACACCCACCAGCGGCCCCCAGCGGCAATAAATATGGAAATCAAGTTTCAGTTTAACAGCAGGCCCTTTACAATACGAACACGACTACGGGCTAATAGTGCAACTACCTGCACTTTTTATCACAAACGACATATACACATGGACGAGTACCTACAACAGAGAGTTATTTTGTTCAAATATTAAGAAACAATTTAAAGCATCTTCATCATCATATTTCAGTTTCATTTTGCAACAGAATACGAATATAAACAATAATAAAGTTTAATTAATACGTAAGTACAATGTGTGATATTAATGAATGTGGCCATCGTGCACCCACAGCACTTTGGAAGCAAAACTAATTGTGAATTTAATCGGCTGCGGTCAACCATTGCCACTGCCGTTCGACCCGGACGTTTAAATTGGCATACGATGCCTTCCCTCGCACTTTGTATCCCAAATGACAAGACAATCTACGTAATAACTTCCCTTTTTTATGTATTACATAAATTCATTCCAAAGATCAACAACAACTATTCACATAACTTTCAAAGGAATATAACTTATGTGGTATTATATGAACAACGCAATATCACAAATTATAAGGAAGCCACAACATATACAATGGAATATATGTATAAGTAGGTACTAACAGTTCGAGTCCTGGAGCGTCACTTGCTACGAGTATTAAGGACAATTGCTCCGAACAAACAACACTGGAATACAGCACTATGCGAGTGAGATATGCAAACGTTTTCGATTCCATGAGGTCATTTGGGAAATCTAGAAAAAGCTGCGGAATATTCCATCTCTCGCTTGGTCTCGGCGGTTCATTTTTTCCTCAGAAACGGCGACATAAAACATTTCACATACGGTTACCACTTTAGGCGTATGAAGATATTTAATATCATCGTTATGAATGAAATATCACTTTTTCCTCTCCTTTTCTCTTTTTTATCTTATTCCAAGAACACGCTTTGTTCCAACACAGACATAATTACATTCCTAAATATTTTATTTCAATACAAATTGAGCAGCTATCGAATTTCACACTTGAATTAATCCCATCAGTGTGTGTTTGTGTTTGTGTTTGTGTGTGTGTGTGTGTGTGTGCGTGTGTGGGTAATGAGCCGAACCTATGCGTATATATCCAAGAGAGGGATCAGCATACGCCACCAGTCCTGGCTGAGTGCTGGTGCTCATCTAACTCGCAACGAATATCATACTCATTCACTTTTTCAAACACAATTGAGAAAAGCAATGCTTAATTATAATAATGTTTATATTATTGTCGTAGTTGCTACGTCGTTGCTACAAGCATGTAGCGGTCAGTTTCCGTAATGTGCCGTGCTGTCTGCTTGTTCGAGTGAGTTTCGAGAGTGCGTGCCATCTCGCATGCGGCGGTGATACGTCTTCCTGTAAAGCACTTAACACCAGCTCCCTCACTCACCTGAGCATTATCGCGGGGAGTTCGAATCCCATCTATTTATGAATCACACATATTTCACTCACACGATTTAATCGCAACGAACACCAATTTTATTCGCAATGAACGGAGTCCGCTTGGAAAAGAGTTTTGCGAAAAATGCCAGCACCAATTCGGGCAACGCAGCCTAATCTAAATAATATTCTTTTCAAATATTACTCCTATTTTTATATAATTCATCCTCATGTAGTTAACGGGCAAGTGTGACTGGCGTTGGTGAAACTTCACTAACTCGATAATGAACCGACGAAATTATGCGCGAATGCAAATCTCAGTGAGACAAGGAATGGGATAAATCTCTAGGCAAATGCATTTTTGTAAATTTAATGCTGTGAAAAGGATTATAACATGCACACGTCTGCCTGCCTGGAATATTTATTATTATTATTATATTGATATGGATTGAATCTGTTATTATAATCCGTACATTCCAGTATTGTTAATATTATTACGGGGACATCCTCAAATTGCCAATTACGTTAATTACACTACTGCAAAGTATTCGTGAAACCATTAAGTGCTTTCTTTCTTCAATGAATGAGTTGAAAAACAACGCGACAAGAGAATTACTTAAATAATGAAATGCATTACGAAGTTGGGAAACTTAATTTGCATTAAGATATTCAAGTTAGATTTTGTTTGGGGATTTATTTAAGTTGTCGCATCATTTGTGACTCGCTCGGTCTTCACCAAGAGTGTGGTGTGTGGTGTGATCGACGCGTAGAAGGACATGTCCCAAAGGCAACACTTTCCGCACATGAAGCATTAGGCACAAACGATCATGGAGAAACGGGGACGCAAGTTTTCGGTGGCATTTTCATCGCAGAGTGCTATCGCATGTTCCTCGCGCATTGTTCCAGAGCGCATATTGCACCATATTAGGCATTAAGTGCATTATAAACTATACGGGCTTATGTATACATGTATATATGTGGGTAGGTATACAAAATGCACAATTGTAAACAGAGTAGAAACCAGATCACATCCGAATTGTATACAGTTTATATTTAGTCTTAACTAACAGTGTAATGCTTGCGTTAGAAAGAGTCATAAAATGTAGCTGCTCTATTTTGATGCACCACTGGTGTAGGGCGGGTGCTTCTACGGAGAAGAGGTATCCACATATTTAAAAACTATTCAATTATAAAGAAATACGAAATGGCTTTAGCATTATAACTTCAAAGTGCTCGCTCTACACACACGAGTATTTATCATCTCAATTTGAGTGAATTATTCCTCTGATTGCACTCGAGAGGCATCACGTGTCGGCGGTTGCTGACGAAGTGGCGATGTCTAGTGGCGTCAAATGGCCAAGAGGCGACTCTCTCCTTACACACACGTTGTGTCATAAAATATGGACATTATTTCGGTTATTTTCTAACTGAAATATTATGTACATGAGGTACACGCATAACAGAAGCTGTCGTGCTTGCTGTACGAACCGTTTAATAATAATAAAAGTTAGTTCAACAAAACAAATAATATAACATGCGAATATTGGCACGTTTGTAACAATTAAGTCTCTTAAACAGCTCGTATCCGAGTCAAGTGCATAAGACATCGTCGTGGCCGAAGTCGAAGTGCTCCTTGAGAATCATGAACGTCAGCGAGTGTGCCCGAAGTGTGCCGAAGTGCGACTCGACGAGAGCAGATACGTGACAGAAAACGAATGCTGAACACTCGAACACGGAGATTGTGAATTAACATTTTCACAAATAATATGCTTATCATTGGCAACGAGTTCATCAGCCATTCGTCACATATGTGTCTTCATTTGCTGAGCATTATTCCAACAGATTGTGTTGATTGAGCGAAAATCGCAGAAGGGAATATTTGAAATAAAATAACAGAAATACCCGCGACAGGAGCAGGCGAAGTATTTTGTTTGTAATAAAATATGTAAGACAATTTGTGCACGTTCAGAACATAATAAGATGTATTTGTAAGGAGTGTGAACGTACACCATCAGCATGGCTCTGAGACATTTTGCATGAAAATCACCATTTACAACGATTCAAAGGAAACTTTGTTTTTAATTTTATATTTACATTAATTAAACATTAAAAGAGAAATCTTTCAGCGGCCAGATCATTAAGGGTATTTAAAGGCTTCCGTCTTCTTTAAAGGGATCCTTTTCAGTTCATTATTTTTTCTCTTTGGGAGCATGAAAACAACGTTTAATAATATCATTTAAGTTATAATTATGTGTGTAAGTTTCAGCAAAGGAATCTCCATCAGTGCCAATGTGGACTATTGGCAATCACCTGAGATGACCAAGTTGAGATAGAAACTGTTACAGAACTTTCTTTCCCGCACATCCAAACACCCAAACACCCAGAGAAATATCAACATGCAAAAATATATAAACGTATTACAGTATATTGTAGTGTGATAATTTCGGTCGCCAGTGAATGTCCCTTTCGTGTTGTTGTTGGCTTTGGGGTTCTTTCAGCAATCATGCACGTCATACAAATATAGGATAGGAGTGTAGGAGTGATAATGTAAGCAGTCACCACTGGGCCTGCCTGTCACGAATATCTGCATCTGCGTTTGCACAAACTGAGCTCAGAGATGACAGACTTTCATGCAATGAAATTATGTAACTGATGTCACTTCATCAATGAAATATATAAAAACAACAACAACAAATGAATTCGAGTGAGGCGGGTACTTTGAATTCTGACATAAACATTGAAAAATCAGACCGCAACATGTGACACATCTCTGCGGTCATCTGACCTCTGCGTAAAATGACCGTTTCGTTGTTAACCATATTTATCCAAACACGATACACTTGACGTCATTCGCAGTTTCGCCCCCAATTGTGCTATTGTTGAATGCAGTTTGGTTGATCATTAATATTAAAATGTTTTGTATAATATAACAGGTTACAGGAGAGCGCGTTCTAATCTTCTAAGTGCTGTTTCGAATTCGAATTATGTAACTTTTGTATTTGAATATACTATCCTGAGTAAAAGAACATGTTAGGGTGGCTGCATGCCAGAAGTCTCCCTTAACCAAGGAGATCACAATGAGTTGTGCAAGTTAAGCGATGTAAATGACACGAACGCCACTTACGATTCCTGCGGGGAGTTGATACGCACTGAAAGGTGAATAGTATTAGTGGCATGAAGCATCGAGGCCACAAACGCAAACGTAAACGCTCGAGGCCACGTTTTGGATGTTGAGACTCCGATTGGTATGCATGAAACGCCCTCTGGTGATCGGCTTTCGCTCTGTTCGAGGCAGAGACGTCGCACAATTGTGAGCGATATACGCGTATAGTCATGATAGGATCAAAATTAACCCCTATATTGTACGGATTAAAGATTTCATTTGCATATTGTACTTTTTATATAAGAGATAAGACGGATTGAGCATTTGCTTTATAATATTATCGCGACTCAGAAATTGCTCCTGTTATTTTTTATTTTAACATTTCACTCCATTTAATTGACATAAGTTGCACTGCAAGCGATCGCGAAGCCCGGAGGTTGCCGCTTTCTCTGCAACCTTATTGCAATAATCGCATGACCTCTATCATTTGTGAAAAGCAAAAAAGTTCTGTCCGAGAAGACACCCGTGCGAATATCACGGCGTGTCGCTGGCCGGAAGCCGACGGACGCAGCGGCTTAAGGCACCGCTCGCGTTCCAATTATGTGCTACCTATTATCACTTAGTGTCTTATTCCCAATCCTAATGTATTGCAATTGTCGCACATTGTTCGTTGTCTCTTGCAACAGGAGGATTTCGTTTTATTTACGTAACGATGCATCACTAGCACGGATGAGCGCCTTAACGGAATAGAAAATGTAAAGATGCTCTGTTCCCGAAATGTGATGCCCTTAAGTGGATTGGATGCGAATGAACGTCGGCCACTGGTCTGCCATTCCATCGGCACAGCGTTCTCATTTGAGGCATATTCTCGAGTCTGTGGCGAACGAAGCGGCCATTTTTATGAGCAAAATATAAAATTGTTATGAAATTGTGGAAATTCCGACATGTTGATTTGTGGCTTAGGGCTGCCATAAATCTGCGAAGCGCGAGAAAATAACGCTCCACCGAGTTTATTATTAAAACGTAATTAGGAAACGGGAACGAACCCGGAACTGCGGGATTCCGGCACAACTTCACATATTATACATACAGGTGCAATGTGGGGATTCATTGTTGAATGCAATATGTACCTAAATAATATTTAGTAAAAAGGCTTCAACAACTAAAAGGCATAATAATGTCCAAAATGCACAATGCATGCACTCTTTTACAATACTCAACAAATGCGACTACACGCATACAGGGGGAGTCCCATTTGCAGTAAAACGAATGACTGAACTCATCTTGCGTCTCAGCCACTAAAAAGGGCTCCAGAAGCAAAAACGTGTCTGCCTAATGGAGGGATGCCGCAATTTCACACACTTTCACACTTGCTACTATATCTTACTTATTCTCAGCAATGTGCGAATATAATTGCTGAAACAATAAATGCAACAAATAACCAATCAAACTCATATTTAAAACGAGTGAACAAGTGCGTATATTTATATTGCTTCAATGTTTTATTATGTGCTCGCATGAACTGAAATGATCTTACAAACATAGAAATTGATTTGAATATTAGTTAGTAACACGTGTCAGTACATTAATGTTGTTTTATTGCCGCTGCGATATTCACTGTTTTATTAATAAAATATTTGTACGAGGCAGTCGACTCGGCGGAGACGCCCTTCCGCGCTGCGGATTAAGGATGATATTAGTGTGCCACCGTTCGTGTGTGCTATATTAAGACGATGGAGCGGCCAAAGACAGACACCAAACCATCCACAAAATTGTGAAACGCGCCGACAGACGCACGCGCCCGCTGCGCACACCGCCGTGAACATGCGACATGTTCAGTAACTTCAAGTTGCCGACGTTGCGCAGGGGGGGCAGGGACGAGGAGCAGGCGCGTTGCTATGGCAACCTCAACACGAAGCCGCCCAAAACACCAACGCTGAGACGTCAGAGGAGACAACACAGACGTGAGTATGTCTGTCGGTGTGGTTTGGTCACCGTGAAGATGTAGAACGGAAAAACGCCATTACTAACCTTAATTACTAATTATTAATAGATTGAATGTTTCCAAAATACGCTCTTGTTTACGAGTTATAGAGAAGGAGAAGCTCGTTGTTGCATTGTCACGTTGTCACCACACTCCCTCATGTCAAGCCAAACAAGCGGAGACGATCGTGCTACATCCAGGTGGACGGCGCACTGGACTGACAGCCGCGTCATCCGCCCACTGATTGTTTATTCAATGCCAGCGAACGAAACACATGTGACACAGTTACATTGGTAGCGGCTTAGATTTTGAGAGACACGTGGTCTCTCCTCGGCCTCGACCTCGGCTGTTCTTATTACGGGTGCGGGTGTTTGACCCGCATTGCAAATAAATTCCTCAATATTGATTGTATGTTTGTCGGAGCATTCCTCGAGGAATTCAATTTTGGAATCCAAATCCAATTTGAAAAAGCTCTTTTTTATTCTTATTATGGCGGGACGTGAATGACTGAGAGAAATTTATCGCAAAACAGGGGAGCAAATGGATTATAATTTATTTCTTTTATTTATTTATTCCGCAAAGTCCAACTTACAATTCATGTTTGTGTGGACAACATTTTCAACAATAAACAGTTTGTTGTATTATTATGTTTTAGGCCGGTCGGAGCCGGGAGCGGTGCCGACCGTCGTCGGCTTCACGAAGGACTCCGTGGCGTTGGAGTGTGACAGAGTGGCCCCCGGCGACAGAATATGCACCGTGAACGGCATTTCCACGGCGCGGCTTACCAACGACGAAGTGCTGAGATTGCTAGATAATGTCGAAGAAAGAGCTTCCCTTGAGGTGGAATACTATATGCCCAATTACGGTGAGTCTCCATCATATCGTGTCTCGGCACAATGAATGCGGATTGATGCGCAATGGACGATGTTCGCAGCCTCGCAAAACTCGCTCTACATCACGACGAAGTTGGCGGAGGTGCCCGTCGAGAAGGTGAACGGTTCCCTCGGTATTACAATACGCGGTGGTCTTCCGGAAAATTCTGCGCAAACGGCGGACCTCGTTCTCAACAGCCGGTCTCTGGATGCCCAGCCGCTGTTAGTCACGCATGTGAGGCCAGGCGGTGCTGCGTACAACACTTCTAGAATAAAACCGGGCGACCGATTGCTCAAAGTTGATCATGTGAGTTCATTTAATGCAAGCAAGTTGTTGTTGCTCTGACGTCATACGAGCGCATATCTCAGGTGTCGCTGACGAACAAGACGCTGTCCGAGGTGCACGCGATATTGCAGAACTGCCCGCAAGTGACCAGTCTGACGATAGAGTACGACGTGTCGATCATGGAGTCGGTCAAGTTGGCGACCGGGCCTCTGCTCGTCGAGATCGAGAGACCTTGCAACGAGGACCTCGGCCTCTTCCTCAGCAATCAGCGTCTCACCGACAACTGCTACAGCACTGACACCTACCAGAGGGTCGGCGACTGTAACGCAATATATATAGACAGCATATTACCGGCCAGTATTAGCGACAGGTTAGTAATCGGGAGTGTCCATAACAGAACCCAACAGTCAGGCTGATGTCATGACGTATGTGCGAGTAGATGCGGCGCTCTGCATCCCGGGGATCAGCTGCTGTCATTCGACTCACACGTGGCAGATGGATACACCGCCGAGGAGGTGATGTGCTACTTGGAGAATTCTGAACCGGGCTTCACCAGACTGCATGTGGCGCCCAGGCATCTGCTGGCACACAATACTATATACGCAGGTAACTATGACGCGACGCCATCGCCACTCGCTCGGACAATCTGTAAAGAGCATTCGTACTGTTAAGACACGTCATACGGCGCTTCCACTCTCAACGGAAGAAAGCAACGCATTAGAAACATGAACAGGGAGAGCTCCGTGCCCAAAATGTCCGGCGATGATTATAGTGAGTACCCGAAATGGGAAAGCCGAAACGTCGAGAGTTGTTTATTACTCCTAAAGAAGATTATGATCCCACAGCTCGTCGCGGCCGCAGTGTTGGCGTCTCCGTCGTGCTGGAGGTGATGCCGGGAGAATGCGCCGGCGTCACACTGCGAGCTGCAGACGACACATTTCGAGTGCATCGCGTGCTCGCTGACGAACCCGCCGCACGGACCGGTTGCATAAGGTCCAGGGACAGATTGCTCAGCATAAACGGACACGAAGACCTGTCGCTGGAGGTTGCTAACGAGATATTGCAGAGGAGGAATGACGGCGACGTTGCCAAATACCTGACGCTGGGCATCGAGTTCGAAATACCGGAAATGGACGCCCCCGCGGGTATTTACAATGTGAGGCTGCCGAAAACGTCCGCCGGTCTAGGGATCACCATCACAGGCTGCAAGCGCGAATGGTGCGGTGCGCGTTCACCAGTGGTGATATCGTCCGTGCGTGGAGGCTCCTCTGCCCATCGCTGTGGTGCTCTACGACCGGGAGACCTTCTGCTAGCCGTGAATGGCACTCCGCTGCATTCGCTGTCACTCGACTCCGCGCTCACTCTGCTGCAGCACTGCGCTGACGATGCTGTCACGCTCAAAGTGCGCCGTGCCGACCAAACGGAGAGCCACGTCGCCAACGCCTCGGTCACGACCGCCGAGGTGCACGCCGGCGACGACTCCGGCCACCACAGTGAGAGCCCCGTGGACAGCGACACCATACACGTGCAGCTGACGAGGCCGCGGGACAAAGCGCCGTTGGGCCTCACCATCGCCGGCAGTGAAGATGTCACTCAACCGATACTCGTCAGCGGGTTGGTAGAAGGTGAGGGCGACTTGTGTATTCAGTGACGGCTCTGGACGCAGAATGTTGATTGGCTGTTGATTGTTTTGAGGTGGTGTCGCGGAGATGTGCGGCAAACTGATGGTCGGCGACGAGTTGTTATCCATCAACGGCGAGAGCGTACTCAACAAACCGCTCTCCGAAGCAATCAAGTTGCTGCAACAATGCGGGCAAAGTGTCGCGTTGCAACTCTCTAGGAAATACACAGGTTTGTGTCAAATTGTCAATTATGAAGATATATATATATTTTGCGCATTTATACGTTGGTTCGCTTCTCAGGTGGCGCTGACACCGACTCTGGGTCGGGGGCGGGCAGCGCTGTCTCGTACTGCGCTTCGCCTTCGGCCGGCCCCGCGATGGCGACGGGCGATGTCATCGAGTACGCGATACCTGACAAATGTCGCGACAGCAAGCAGACAGACGAGGACAAGTTGCGGGCGACGTACTCCGAACTCCCGTTGCCCAATTACTCACTCAATAATTCGCTCAAGACCTTCTCCTATGAGAGCCACGCCGCAGACACTCGTGAGGAGGACGTCAGACGCATAGACATACTCACCAATGACATGAAGGAGTGCCACTTGCAATGGCAACCGGGATACACCGGCATCTACACCGTCACCGGCCACAAGCCGACCACACTGGCCGGCCACTACGACAATGCAGGTACACGCATATGTGAGCGCACAAACATGGGCAATGGGCATATACACGATGTATTACATATACTACATTTGCTTTCAGGCGTCCAGAGCGCCCAGAGCATTCAGCAAGTGATCCTCTACAAGGACGCCATCTACGATGACTACGGGTTCTCTGTGTCGGACGGCCTGTACGAGCGCGGAGTTTACATCAACACCATTCGTCGCGGAGGCCCCGCTGACATCGTGGGCTTGCTGCGGCCGTACGACCGCATCCTGCAGGTGAACGGCACGCGGACGGCCGACTACGACTGCTGCCTGACCGTCCCCCTGATAGCTGCGGCCAGCGAGCGTCTGGAGCTTGTGGTGCAGCGGCAGGCCAGCACCGATGTATGTATATGAACGTGTCGGGGGGTCGATGTGTATGTATGTGCCGCATTGTGTCTCCTCCGCAGAGACACGCGCAGGGTGGGGAGCCGTGTTCGAGCGACGGAGGTTATATAGTGACTATATAGTGTATGACACGGTTGTAATTGTGGACTATGGACTGTAGGGTGTGGTCATTGTGGTGCTAATATTGTATAGTCGCCGCTGGTAGTTAGTTATTTTAAGTCCAGACTGAATGTATTATAATAAATATTAGAATTATACTAAGTATAATTTTGTACATAATATTATTATTTGTCAATTAATAAATCAAAATAGTGATGTATGATATTCTTTTATTATTCGCATCTTACTCCACTTCCCCTGATGCTTGTGTAATTATTGTAGCACTCGCATTGTTGCGGATGAACGCTCGCTTAATAATAATAATAATAAGTAATGAAATGTAACAAAACACCAAAACACTCAAATCTCTTGTTGAATTGAGAAATCGCAGCCAAGAGAGCACCTAATTCCGCTCCCGAGAGAAATTAATACCGAATCAAAGAAACAATTTTAAAGGAATTAGCATTTAATCCGCCCCAGAAAGGTATATTACATCCGCTTCCTCTACATCCGAACACCTCTGATGATTTAGAAATACGAAAGACTGCGTGTTTGTGCGCTTGTACTAAAAATATTACTACTGCTTTCTGTGTTTAATCAGAAAACGCAATTTAATGAGTGTCTATGTACCAGCGCCGACGGTGGCTCCATCTGGTAGTGTATTTGGGAACCACTGCACCGTGCGGCACATAAGTCTCTCATTTACAGTCAACATGCACACAAGTGTAGAGCCCGGGAAACAACTTGGACAATAAATGCATGGAAGGGAAAAGGTTGCGCAGTGCACTGCCGTTCAAAATAATCAATGACAAATCAATTAACAAAAGAAAACTCAATAAAACAAATAAAAACTAATAAATATTCAATAAAATATTTTAACATGACACTTCGCCAAAATCTTTTAAAAAACTTCAATAAAATAATAACATCGATAACGCTGCATGCAAGTGTAATCGGGAATAAACAGAGCGAGACGCAACGATCGGGCGTCCCACAGGTCAGGAAGAGAGGGATGAAGATCAACCAATAAGACACTCGATGCTCATTCCATCAAAGTTACCTAAAAATCGCTTTCTGCGCATCCCGTTCTAAGTATTTTTCAAGTTGTCGGAGACTATTTTACAAAAACATTGTT
This sequence comes from Tineola bisselliella, assembly GCA_028551675.1. Classification (NCBI taxonomy): domain Eukaryota; kingdom Metazoa; phylum Arthropoda; class Insecta; order Lepidoptera; family Tineidae; genus Tineola; species Tineola bisselliella. Next base: position 25,777 of record JAPWLS010001240.1, read on the forward strand.
TCTCGTATTCAAACATGACGACATCTATTGGCAGATCTCCGAACGAATGCGGGTAACAGAGAACGCCGGCTCATGGCGCCCAGTACAGTTACATTGCGTTGTGCGCAATCACAAGTAGGTGGCGCCTAGTCAGAGGCTTCCTTGCACACACTCGCAGTACCGTAACAACGGGAGGACAACCGCGCATTATCACCTCAGTGCGAGATGTCACCTTTCTCCAGAATTTAGTACGTACATATGTGTTTCGTATTAACCTCAATACACCGACTGTTTAATAACTGTACTATATGTAAAACGATGTGCGCACGACATGGTCGTCGATCTCTGGAACCGGTCGAGCGCATCCCGATCATCCCGTTCACTCTTCTTCCGCACTTCGGCCATGAAGCGCCTCGTTTGCGTTCTCTGCATCACGTGCGTCATGGCAAGCAGCAGCGCGTCGCCCGCAAACCGCGCTTGCGATTTAGCTCGTGATATGTTCCTCGACAAAAGCGAGGAGCCGCCGATGGCCAAAGAAGAAGTGGTGTTATATATAACGACGGAAGCGCAGGACATCACCACCGCTAAGAAGAATCTGAACAAAAGAACGACCAAGCGCCCGAAAGCCACAACTCAGAAGACGAAGGCGGACGAGGTCTCAGATTCCGTCGAGGAGACGACGCACGCGACGAGCGAACAGCCGGTCGGCAATAACATGTCGGGGCAGAGTCATATCGGCGACCGCGAGTCACAGATCGTGGTAAAGCCGACGGTGATAGTGAACTTCCGCGGCACCGTCACCCACAGAGACAGCGACATACGATTGGAAGCACGCAGGAAAGCGGACGAGAATGCCACCGTCGGCAACACGCCTGTGAACGTGTTCCACATCAACCAGGAGATCAAGTTGGAGAGAACAGTGCCGGATGTTGGCGGAGAGCAGAAGCGAAGCGAACGCGAAGGCGGCACACACGTGAGAAGGTCGAGGGACAACGCGTACGAGATATCGGTAACATTGTGAATTAACATTTTTATGCTAAAATTATAAATAAAGTGGTTTCTATTGCTATATATGTACGCATTTCATTAATGTAACTGTCCAGCGCCGTATTTGTAGTGCAATGCGTTGTTATTCGCACAACGCATGACCAAGGGGGAACGGAGGAAGTGGCGGAGGGGGGAGAAGTACAAGGAAATAATACGAACATATTATTACAAATATGTCTGTTTGTTTCTATCTAATCTGTAATCTAGCCATGGTTGTAGCCAAAGTATCCAAAAGTCGCACCGACGCGCATGTGTGCGTAATCTGAATGGTAACCCCACAATCTCTCTGGTACACCCACCATGAGTACCGAAACGTGTAAATACTTTCACATCGCCGAGATAACCGCAGACACAGCATCCGCGACCTGGCAGCAACATGGCTCACGGCACAGCGCTTACACTATTGGTAAGTAACAACACTTCATACCACGTGCATGCAATAATTCAAATAATTTGTTACAAATAGTAATTACGAATGGTTTATTCAAAAATGTGTGAATGTTCGTATTAATAAATGTGAAATTGCGAGCATTATGAAGCATTAATAGAATCGACCGGTTTGTGCGACCGGTCACTGGTGTGGCAGATTGTCCAAGCATTGTTCACGTGCAGATATGAGCCTTCTGCGTTTTACTCAAGCCTGTAAATGGAGTTGCCAACGAACACTAGCTTTGCGAAGATGCCATAACCGTTGACCCTGCCCTCCAAAAGTCGCTCACTGGCGTCGACGTCTTAGAGAGGGCTTCCGTTTCTGCTCTTATTGTCGACGCCGTGTCTGGGTTAGTGTGTTATCTCGACTAACAGTAGATCTCCAGTTCCGTTAGAGAGAGGTCATTTCATTACACTTATTAGGGACGAACGCCAAAATGCTCGCCTCTTGTCCATTACTCCACTTAGCTATGATTTAATAATTTCAGATGGTGGCTTCGTGGTGCTTGCTGCATACTTGCTCATTCGCGAGGCCCTCCGAGGGCGACCAGTGAGTACTAGTTTGCAAATATTCATAATACATATTGCTGTAAATATAATGTAATAATTGGTTTATTGTTGTTCATTGTATACGGACGGGGTTATAGTCATTGTAAGCCGTAGGTTCTCTCACCGCACACTAACCACAAGCGCGCTCAGCTTCCGAGCGCAGGCGCAATAACACCAGGTATGCTTTATGCACTGAGCACGTAGAACATCTAGAACATGACTCTTCAATACGTGCGTTTCATTTTGCAGAGTCGAAACGGAAATAGTCGATTTAATGAAATCTATCAAACCAGACATTATTGTCAATAACGAACATCAAGAGGAAACGGCCAAAGACATATTAGAAAAAATAAAAATAATAAACGAAAACATCTCAAAGCCGAAAAAGAAACATATCGCCCAGAGTAGAGTTGAGGGCTCTGAGCCCCAGAATGCTCTCGACGAAGAGACTTTGAGGAAATTACAAGAAATGTTAAAACAAGGTGAAGTGAAGCTCTCTATTGCGTCCGTTAGTGACGTCGATCAAACAACGGCAAAGGCCAGAGCAAGGACACTTAACCCATATGAGTATGCAGCAGTGAGCTATCAGCCCATCTTGCTGCCATACCCGATAATGGGCGCAGTGATGCCTGCCAGCGCATCGTACGCGCGACAAACGCCGACACTTCCATTCCAAATACCATGGCCCTTGGCTCCCTACTTTCCTATTCTTATTAAAGACCCGCTCCTGACATTTATACAGGGTGGAAATTTTAATAGTTTGTTTGAATATGGACAAAATGCCGACGTGTGCAACAGAAAGCATGCGAAAAGTGATCGTCACATATTTGATGATACTCCGGCAACCCTTAACCACGAACATGAAGAAGTTTCCACGAGAGAAGGAAAAGCTATAAAAAAGCGAACGATACAAACTTATTCACGAGACCAAGACATTAAAACCCCGAAGAAAGTAATTAAAAATAAGTTTATAAACAAAAAGCCAATCGCACAGGAAGCAGTCGAGGCCACAGAGGACACGGACAGGAAAGGAACATCGCCTGATGAAGAAGACGGAGACTTGAGAATGCCCTTCGGGGATTTCGGTTGGTTCGGGAATAAGAAGCCAGTCGCGCCGAGTCCTGGCTTTTTTATAAACCGGTTGAAGGTTCATCGCGGAGGGGTGGCTATAGCAGGTCCCGGCGGGGTGGCGACGGCCGGCAGAGGAGGCACCGCGTTGGTCGGCCCCGGGGGCCTAGCGTACACTCAGCCCGGCGGAATGGCCGTGGCCGGGCCCGCGGCGAGGGTCGTCGCCGTCTCCGAGGACACGGACATGAACGACGTGATATCCCGCCTCATACGGGCCCAGAGCGTCACGGGCACCGCCGCCAGGAAGCTAGACCCCTTGCCAGATGGCAAAGTTGTCGCCACAGGTCCCGTGTTATATTATCATAAGGATAAACATTGAACTAGTTTAAATTATTCACCTTTTACTTTATTTTGTTCACGTCAATTACCTTCTCTGATTTAATATTAGTAATATTAGATCTTTTCTGTTAGATCTCGTGACACGTCAGAAAATGTGAACACACAATTTAATGAGAATTGGGTGGACGTGAGTCCGACGGCGGAAGCGGTTGCCGGCATCGCGGGAGTTGCGTTGGCGGTACCTCAGTCCTATGTGTTCACCAAGGATAGAGTGCAAGTGTTTCATACTCCGACGGCGACGGCAGTGGTCGGTCCCGCCGGCATTGCGCATGCGCAGTCCGACCTGCACATCTATACGTTTCGGCCATCGGCGCCAAGTTTCGTAAAAATATTTCGACCTAAATAAGCTTGAATATTTTTAGAAATTGTAAATTTATTTATTCGTGTTTAATACATTTACTATATTTAAAATTAATTTGTTTTATTTCAATTTACGCCAAGTAAATAATATATATTAAGTTTCAATTCGATTACTTTAGATCTGTATCATACTTGCCTTACTACGGAGGAGCCAAAGGCCAATATCTAGAGGTCAAGAAGTCGAAAGAGGACGAGGTGCTCGCCAAGAAGATGGTCTCCGCAGACGAGTACAGAAGATCAGGCTTGAGACACGGTTTGTCGGCACTCAAGAAGCAAGCTGCCGACGTGCTGCGCCTACTGGCCGACATCAAGCAAGACACCGAGCTGTCAGCAGTCACCCGAACGGCGACTGACCTCTTCAATTTAATACAACAGATAGAAAATGACCCCAAGAGGGATCACTTCGAGGAGGATGTTAGTATGAAAGTGACGCGAACGTCCGCAGTGGAAACAACGACTCATTGTTGCTATTAACAGGTTGGCGAAGAGGGCGTGGGCATCGACTCTCCGCAGTCGGAGTCGAGTGGCGATCTCGAGACGTTGCTGAATGGCGCGACAGTTGCGGACGCGAGGCCGATCGGTATGTCTAATGTTATATGAGATACGACCGTTCATCTTTATTCGCATATCAATTTTGTTCTCGTCCATAATGTGGTACGTGTGCAGGTATCTCCGTGGTCGGCGGTGCCGGCGTGGCTTCTTCTCGGCCTCACGGAACTGCGCTCGTGGCCTCGGGCGTGGCGATATCTCGGCCCGTGGCCACCGCGATCGCCGGCATCGACCCGGCCTCCCTCGGACTGCACATCAACCTGTCGCCGCCGCAATGATGACGCATTGTTTATTATACATTTAATTTATTGCAAATAAAAGAGTTATAGTTGTTTATAGATATGTGTGTGTGTGTGTGTGTGTGTGTGTGTGTATGTGTGCGTGTGCGGGTGGGTGTATGTGCCTCTACATGTGTCCGTATATAGTCATAATGTATTGTAATGTATTGTTATGCTTGAATTACCATATTTGTGTGATAAATGTACAATAAACAGGACTCGTTACACCAAAATGTTATTTTTAATGGCATACATATTCATATGCACTGTGTGTGTATGTGTGTGTGTGTGTGTGTGTGTGTGTGTGTGTGTTTGTTTACTCTATACAAATATACCGCATGATTCAGTTGAAGTTTTGAAACCAAAATGTGGTATCAAGTAATATTGATGGACTCCACTGGCATATTCATTTTATGTGAAACTTGAGTCCTTTTGGACTTGCAAGACTTCAAAGGTGTCCCGCGTTCTAACATAACCCATGGACATCAACAAATAGTGTTATAGTATCGTGTGAATGAACAAATTGAAGCTGTTCGCAGAATAATAAATACCGCTGCCTAAGTTCGATGTCAAACAAAGTTATTTCGCCTCCGCTTTCGTAATTAATAGACCATAAGTTCGTAAGTAAAAAGGAGTTGAAAAGGGATTCTCAAGCGACGAGCTTAAAGGGTTTGTTCCTGCGAATGGCTGATATTGTTGCACTGTTTTAACCTATTAACTTTATGCCACAGGGTGACCATCATATTAGCAATTAACTGCAGCATTTTCAAAAGTAATTTTCTAAAATCTGACTGAACGTTCTGCAGAATCACCCGCTTTAGCATCATTCTCGCACGAACGTCGAACATATATTTTCGCATTAACATGTACACGTGTATTTCCTTTTGCCTTGTTTACTTGAAATACAATAATAAACCGCATCACATCACAAGGCTCAAAATCATCTTTGGGAACAAAATAACACCAGGGAATCCAAAATTGATGAAAATGACGTTATTAACAAATCGTTCATTGACACGTGATTGTTTGTGCGAGTGTTGCCAACTGCCACCACCCTTCATACGAGTTACGGCATACGCGAGTACTTAAGTAAGTAAGCGAGGCACACGACGCACTCGCTGAGACGACCTCATCGCACGATGACATCTCTAATAGCCGTGAGTACCTCTCGCACTATCTCGGAATCACTCGGAAATGCACCGAACGCTGTTAATAATTGGTGCACCTGCATCGGCATAAGCGCCTGAAATGACAGTGTTGAGTTTAGAATTGCGCATATCCGATGGTGACACTTGTCGTGGATGAGCAGACAAGTGTGCGAAGGACATCATTTAGGTGAAGCATCAGTGAGGAACGGACTTACAAAATGCCGCTATTTGCAGATGTGCTGGTGTCTGATGGCGATGGCGATGGCAGCCTCGCAGCATCACGCAGAGACGCATGGGTCAGTCACTCATGTACTTGCAAACGGACCCTCGAACATACAATCATTATTATTTTTATTACAGTTTAGAATACCAAGTGCAGCCACCATTAGCACGCATGCTGCCGCCATTGTCCTACTACACTCCGCAGCACAAACAAGGTGACGCACCTTCGTCCGAACACCACACTTGCCACCGCACCTTATGGTAACAATCAACATTGTGTTTTGCAACAGATGATGTACGACTCGGTCGACTCGAGACACTGGAGCCGGACGCAGAGACTTTGCCGGACGATGTGCCGCAGCAGGTATGCGCCTGTTACGCAAACGCATGTGCGCAGAGTCGGCACTCAGTGTATTGTCATTGCAGATGCCGCGAGATCAGCCCAGACCTGAGCTGACCCCGGGACAGGTCTACTTCGTTATACATCCAGCGACAGTATTGCCAGGATACAGGTATGTTCCAAGTGACGATTATCACACGCATTGCATGTTTCAGTACATCACGTATATGTACATATCTGATGCAGACCGGGCGGGGTGTTGCAGCCAGCTCCAGGATATCAGCCTTTATACATCATCACACAAGCGAACTCCATAAATGGTAACTATGACCATCCGTCATCTGACAGTGAATAAGAGCTCTGACACCATTCGCATACTGTATAAGGTGCAGGCTACCGGATACCACTGTTACTTCAACAAGCCGGGGCTCAGCCGGGACTGCAGCCGGGATTGCAGCCGGGATTGCAGCCGGGACTGCAGCCGGGATTGCAGCCGGGACTGCAGCCGGGATTGCAGCCAGAATATCCCAGAGCTTATGACCTGCCGTACCATCACCATCTGCACATGTGAGTCACATAACACGAATAGTATTCCAATGCCATTAATACACCAACGAGTGAGTATATGCGGAGTGTGTCGACAGCGCAAGACCTGGGGCGGTGCAGCTGAGTCAGCTGGTGTCCGTGGAAGAGACATGCCAGCAAGCGCCAGGTATTATTACATTCTGGTTATAGGATTACGTCATCACAAACCTGATAGTGACTAAATTCATGTTGTGCAGAATCCACATCATCAACTCCGTCTCCGCAAACCGGCGAAAATAAGAAAGCGTAACATCAATAAATATTAATTTAATTAATTAAATCAGTGTTTATTATAAAATGCAACTTTAGTAATACGTAAATGACACATTCGGCCGAACTCGTTCAGTCCAGGGTTCGGCCCACTTTCTAGTGTGCTCGATAATCCACCCGTTACTGCGACCAGTGGCGCGATCTTAGCAACCGAAGCGATCGAGATCTAATTATGTCGATTAGTGTCGATCGGCTCTCTCTCATGTTTACATGGAGCCAATAAGCTGTGTGCACACTCTGCGACGTATGACGAGGGTGCCGGCGTGTCCATGCCCATTCCTGACTCCTCGTCGGGGCGCCACGAAGATGCGAGTGGCAGTGGCGTAGTGGCCGGCGAGAGGAAGAGGCGCAATGTCGTGTGCCGTGTTGTTGTGTGTGCTATGTGCGGCGACGGCGCTCGCGGAGGACGCCAAAGAGCTGCAGCAGGGAGGCAAATGGCTCAAGTTCCACGTGTTCTCGCTGCGGCCGGACGAGCGAGCGCCGGGACCCGTGCGACTGCTGGCGGCCACGAGCGGTGAAGTGTCGCGGCTCGGTCCCCTTCTGGAGTACCTGGTGCAACGTGTGCAGTCGCTGATGTCGCACCGGGTCCCCGCCGATGTATCCGGAGCAGTGCTGGAGCCCAGCGCGCACTCTCCCGGCACTTATGAGCTGCGAGTGCCGCTCGCGTCGTGATGCACTAACCGATTCTCATTATTATTATTTATTACATAAAAGTGTGTAAAATAGTTTCTTGCGTTTAATTTCAATGACCTAGTGATGAATGAGATGTGCGCTCGATCACAGGAAGCACGCATTACCTACGAGCACGTGCGTGCATATAATACTTTTTGTTATTATAAACTTATAACCGCGAGCATTCTTTTAATATTTTCTATATATATAAAAATGTTTGTCTGTGAGTCCTTTATAGAATCGTAAACTATGCATTCGATCATGTGATGATCTTTAGCAAAGTTGTGCATGAGCCCACTAAGGTTTCTGAGCTGGTACGGCCAATTTTCGACAGATGGCGCCACAGTCATGTATAATACGAAAAAAAATTCTTAGAAATCAGCAATTTCCTTTGGAGTTCCGAATACCACTTTGAGAGTTCTATCAATTCGCTGAAGAAATGAAATTGATTAGAGCAAAAATAAAAAAGTTATAGCATCTTGAAGTCTGGAATTCGTGAATTTATCTCTAAACTTTAATGAGTGTTTTAACCACTTTAGTGAACGGAACTATTTTTTTAATTAATAGAGAACTCTAGAACTCTTGGGGGGGACACCAGAACTCCGATTACTTTTTTTTAAATTTCGAAAGGAGGGACCATCTTCACACACATCAAAAATTGACATAAAATGTCTTTCATCGCATGCGCTGCGAAAACTATTGATGATAGAACAAAAAATGCTCTACGATATTAAAGAACATATCAATATCTACAAAAAATGTCGTGATAGCCTAGGTAACTATTGTATACTATATAAAAAAAAACATAAACAGTCGTGGGACTGCCGATAGAAGTGAAAACGGAACTATTAAGTTAAGAGTAATTGAAACTATATGCAAAAATTATATGAAATTTTTTAAAACTATATTCGTCGTTTTCATTATTCATTTATCTGTATAAAAATATTAATATGTTTCATACTCACTTTTATACTGAAATCAATGAATTTAAAGTCAATAAATAAACAGTAATCCTTCAATTAAATAATTACAATAATAGTCAAATTAAAAATTCACTTAAATAAACAAAATCCAGTACACACAAGTTGAACTTCCCACGTGGTCAATTTAACTTTACTTATGTAGATAACCACACTCTAATACTTAATGTACAACGCGTCACATTTACAATTACAGATGTACTGCTACTGCTACTATTGGTGACGTGAACTCACAAAATTATACTTATCCAAAAATTTTAAAAAAAAAACAAAAAATAAATTTTTTTTAAATATAAAAATCGAATAGGCCTCCAAATTTCGATCAGAAAAACCCTTTACGCGAGCCGCCGCCGACATCTCCCCCCGCCCTCCCCCGCCCCTTCACCCCCTCACCCCTCACCCCCCTCAACACCTTCCATAATCATAGCTATAGATATACTATTATCATTAGCATGTCGGTGACGCGAACCGAGGATTTTACCCTCTACTTTTCACTTCAAAAACTTCAAATTTGGCAATTTCAATTAGATATAGCTACCCGAACCTGTAGTCACGTGAGGGCCGGCGTCGTTGAAATATGAAGCAACATTAAACTTCATAGTACTTTATATCTTCATTACTACGCGAACGAAGTCGGGGGCAACAGCTAGTATTTTATAAATAGTTTCGTTGACACAGTTTCCAAAATAATATAAATACAAGTATAATCTAAAGAAAGTTTAAACCGTTTGTGTTGTGTTGTTAATTAAATACATGACTCTCAGTGTATAGTGTAAAGTAAATTAAGTGGATAGTTCCTACTTACTAATAAATTGTAACAATGCATTAAAAAGTGGCTTATTATAAATATTTAATTTAGACAACTAGAGTTGTTTGTTTGTTAGAAATTTTCAGGCGCTTTGGCTATAAAATAAAGTGTAGTACTTATTTATAATCTCATGTTCCAGGGTTTCAGTTTCGGGTTGAAGCCTTCAAAGTCTCTGATAGCACTATTAAACTGGCCTGAATACCTGGGTACCCCTGTCTACCAGTCGAAGGGGGGAGGACATAATACCTGAGTATTGTAATACCTAAATTTATTCTACAGTTTGTTCACGTTTTATTTGTTTCTTAATTTATCTGGTAAGAATAAACGTGACAAAATGTGAATGTGAGTTTGTTTGTTACGTTTTCACGCAACAACTACTTAACCGATCATCATGAAACTTTGTACACATATTTTTGGAGGTACTACAAGTAACATAGGATACTTTTTATTAAAATAATAATTAATTTTTTGCTATAGTTTCCAATTGACTATAGTTAGTATGATCTCTGATACTTATTTAATGAGTTAAATGCGAGCGAAGCCGCGGGTAAAAGCTAGTATTAAATAAAACAGACCGACAGGAATTGATTTTATAACAAAGCCCTTCAGAGAGCGGGAACTGCTCCCGCGATGACATCGCAGCGATGCAGATGCAAGTGTGTCGTCGACACAGATCACGATCACGTCGCACACATTGGCACGTGCGCCGCCATAATTGATATTACTATGTGAATGGGGCTCGACTGCTCGCGACCGTTAATTACACCGACGCGCGGTCGTCCTGGAGAAAGCGTAGTCCTGACTTCATTGTGCCGACACTCGCGGTCAGGATGTGTCGTCCTCTGTTGCTCTGCTGCTTCGTCATCTGCGCGTCAGTACCTTTATGAATATTATTTAGTTGCCTGCTGTGCATTAGAAATTGTCAATTGTGATTGTAGTGCCGCCGTTCCTGCGAGCGGGTCGCCCTTCCGACAGCCGCCCTTGATCATCTTGGTGTTGCCGCCGCCCTCGCACTCTCCGCTCGATGACACCGTCTCTGTGGACAACGAGCAACTGAGCAGACGCACGCTCCCGGGTATGCCATCGCTGTTGTCGCAATATGTCGGTTGGTATTCTTCGTATGGCTTTAGTGTTTTCATGTCACAGATGTGAGAACGCTTAGTATCGGTGGCATCGTGGGCGCAATTCCGTGGCTGCCGCTGGAAGTGAACGTGCCGGATGCTGTCGCTTGGCTCTACCAGCACATCATCAACGTGATACCGTGGAACAACAGGCCGCAGAACGCTTACATCGTTGGATAAACGTCTAAACAACACAAGTGTAGCACCCGCGGAGTCGCGTCACGGCTATTGGAGCAGCAGACTGTGATGAGGGCAGCGTCAACCCATGCCATGTCAACTCCCATGACGTACTCTCTCACAAAGCACTCCATGCATCGCACGCAGGGTTTGATTGCTAATTAGTAAATATTTCAATGAAAGCGCCTGTTTTATTGCAATCCATATATTTAAGCAAAATTATTCAGTACTATGGCAATGGCAATGGCAATGGCAATGGCATCAACGTCGGCCATTAACACCGACGGTGTCGCGGTCTATCGGAGGCTGCGGATGCTTCGGCTCAATAATGGACACCGGGTACGTGAAACTGTAGAAGAAGCCGCGCGGTGGTCCCTGCGGAAACAGACACTCGCTCACTGCGACTTCACCGCTCATGTGACAAGCGCACTACTCACAGTGGCCTCCTGCTGCCGCTCTTGCGTCACCGAGGAACTCGCGGCCGGCTCGTAGTCACCACCGAACGCGCCGGCATCTCTGTACTCATTGTGCGTGTCATATTGTGCGGAGTATTCGCTTCTGACAGACACGTGACACAATTTTATATTCCTTAATTAAATACAACACATGCAACTAGTAAAATTATTTGACTCACTGCGGGTCTGGCTGCAGGGAAGCCTGTCGTGCCGCTTGTTGCCATGCCTGCTCGTGTTTCATACGAGCTTCACGCACCTCGACCGTCTCCTGCGGCGGCTGCGGCGGAGGCGGCTTTGGTAGGTTGTCCTCCTGGTGGAAGCCGGAGTGATCGGCATAGTACTGAACTCGCACTGGCTCTCGCAGGCCCGCGTCGTACGTGTATGAGCCGCGAACTACGCCGCTGTGCTCGCGACTCTCCGCCTGCAACGCGCTTTGACATCACCGACAGGAAACTACCCTCGCCAATTTTTATTCGAGATTGCTTCAACAATAAGCCGCATGCGCACACATACAAATGCGGCCTCTTACCTTCGCGGACTCGGGGGCCTGGTATCCGTACGCATATGCGCCGAGTCCATCCTGTCCATGGTATTGCTGAGCATCGTAAATGTGCTCCACGTAGTCCTCGGTGTTCTCGATTTCACGTCCGTTCTTCCAGTAGTGACCGAGAGTGGGGCCTGCATCGGCCGACCGAAAGCGGGCATCGTCGTACCGTATCTAAATCATGAGTGGCATAAGCGACAAAATGACGTATAGAGAGACCGAGAAAGATGAAACCAACCAATGGCAGAGTCCTCTGTCTGGTGGACAATTGCGGCTGTGTGAACGGCGGCGACTGCAAGTACCTCTGCGCCTCCTCCGGCGTGATGTCAATCTCGAATATGTTCTCTGCCGCTGCATGGGTCGCGAACGCGCTGCACAGCAACTGTCAACATTCACTTATAATAATTGAATTTCAATATTATTTCCGCATTGATTCTTGCGAGATGTGCGCGCGGAGGTCATGGTCGCCCAGTGATGAAGTGAGCTCATCATCTTTTTAAACGTACATCCGCTCACAAAACTGGTCGCGAGCACGTGTTCGTGCGTTCGTAGGTCACGCAGGGACACATCGCTATACTCACAACTATCTCAAGGGTCTTCATCTCGTTGTGTGTTATTCATGTACGATTGGAGCATCTTTATGCTCTGCCCGGTCATGCCCCACCACTGACCGCAGCCGACACAAGGTCACCGCGCATTATCACAATGACTCAATAACTGACACAACACCGGTCACACAGCCTCCTGCTGCCACACGGGTACACGTCAGGTTAATCCCAAAAAACCCATTCGTTTCAGATTATTAGACGATTCGTTTCGGACGATTTGATTAATGCAAAGTAGGCAAGTACACTACTATGTCAAAGTCATGTGCTGTCCAAACCCATTCATAACAATGTTAAAATAAAATCGAAACGCTGCTGTTTTACTGTACTGTGCTATACTACATACGATCGATGACAAAGAGCAATCAAAATCACAAACAATTATTCATAAATTCGTTTCAAATAGAAAATATTAACAAGAATCATCTTCATTTGAATAAAAAATATGAATTATTGTCTGTACCTCATTAAAACGCAAATAAAACTTTATTAATAAACATTATATTGTTATTCTTATGCTAGTGTGATGTTTCCGCCAGTCTCAGTATGAGGTCAGTCCCGGAGTACTCAGGAAGGGTGAGGTTAAGTTTCTGTTTCAGACGCTGAGGAATGAACCTCCCCCCCAAGACATGCTTCATGCTGGCTTTTGCAGTCAAAGCACACAACTTGGGCGCCGACAAAGACACCAGCATATCCGGACGCACTCCTCCTCCCTGTTCTCGGCTAGACACGTCCCCTTTGTCCACATCCCAGCCGCTCGGCACGTCCACCCTGAGCATAACATAACACTGAGCAACAAGCCAGGCCGATGATGAGCATACTGCAGAGACACTCACGAGCACACAGGCACGCTGCTGTCAGCCATTAGATGCAGAGCCGGCAACAGCTCCTCACGGGCGGGTGGTCTGTAGCCAAAGCCACACAGGGCGTCCACTACCACCGCATACTGCGAGTCCACATGCTGCGGCAACTTTGATAGCACGGACACCCCACAGTACTCTGCCTGTCGCAGCAACTGCACATTCAAGTCTGGGATATCTCCTGGAGAAGTCCACACATGTACCTCCCGTCCATACAAGCACAAGTGTCTGGCGGCCACCAGTCCATCCGCGCCGTTGTTGCCGCGGCCGCACAGTACAAGCGCAGCGCCGGGCCCGTACTCCGACGCCGCCACAGCCACGGCCTGCCCGGCCAGCTCCACCAGTTGCGGCAGAAGATATCCGGCCGCTAACAGTTCCACGTCGATGTTCTTAGCAGTTTCTTTGTCCACGAAAGAGACGCCAGACACTACCCGAGACATGCTGCGACAGAACACCTGCAAAAGGGCCGTCTCTTAAGTTTCTTTTATTTTAGTTTGATTTCACAGTAATATCAAAAAAAAATGTGGAACATTATGTAAATAATTTTACTTTATAACACTAAATTTGTAATCAAAACCGGCGTTTGTGGTTTGTTATCGCAATGTACTCACGTTGATAAATGTATCGCAGCCAATAATGCCACTGAGACGGCGCGAACGCAAAATGAGCATAATAATATTCAAGAGAATGCAATCGCCATCGCACTATCTACGTACGTAAGCCATTACATCAACCAAAAAATAAAATATGCAAACATTAAGGTGGCACTTCTTTTTCTTTAATTAATGGCCTCAGATATTAATTAAAGACAATTCTGCCAATGTCGAGTATTCGGGCAGCAGCTCAAAAAGAAATTATAAAATTTAATTCACATGTAAGTAAACCCTCACGCCAGAAAGCAATTCTCTTCCCTATTACAAAAAAATACAACTAACAAACGTCAAATAAATGACACTACTTTTTATAAAATAGGTTATATTGACAATTCAATAAGTTACCAGTGTTAAAATAAACAATTTCTAATTATCTTTATGGGGTTACGAGACTCCCGCATGTTGTCGACTCTACGCCCAGACACCAGTAGAAGTCAAGAAAAGGCGTAGTCCGTCTTCCCGAGCGACACGTTCGTCTGAATTATAATTGCAAAGCTATGCGAAGCGTTTGTTGTAATAAAGGTGTTCGTATCAGAGTACACGCGGTCGAATAAAACGTCGTTTTTGTAATTTCTTATCTTCTTTTATTTCACCTCAACTGTGCACACGCCTATCGCCAAGAGGACGCTACAAACCAGAGACAAAGACCATAAAGCTAGTGATGGACATTGCATTTACAACAGCGTTCTTTCTATTATAAAACAGTTAACGTCAAAGGAGTTGTAAAGTCGATGTACGATGATTTGAACTGTAGCAATAAGTGACTATCGCACTTTTTGAAGTGAAAACTTCTTTAGGCGCGTTGAGCGTTTTGGTAGAGGGTAAAATCCTCGGTTCGCGTCACCGACATGCTAATGATAATAGTATATCTATAGCTATGATTATGGAAGGTGTTGAAGGGGTGAGGGGGAGGAGGGTGAGAGGGGTGTGAGGGGCGGGTGATGGGGGGGGAAGATTTCGGTCGACGCTCGCCTTTATGGTTGTCTTAGGTAGATCGCGATTTTTGGTGTGGAGGGGAGGGGGGAGGGGGGGGGGGGCTTACATGACATTTTAATTTTTACGATATCTTGAGAACGGGTTATTCTGATCGAAATTTGGAGGCCTATTCGATTTTTATATTAAAAATTAGGTTAGGTTAGGTTAGGTTAGGTTAGGTTAGGTTAGGTTAGGTTAGGTTAGGTTAGGTTAGGTTAGGTTAGGTTAGGTTAGGTTAGGTTAGGTTAGGTTAGGTTAGGTTAGGTTAGGTTAGGTT